>JAVSBS010005578.1:30535-50231 GCA_033124195.1 Coracias cyanogaster | reverse complement strand
CTTGGCTTTGCTTCTATTATTATTAAACTGCTTTTTGTTTCTCATCTTATTTTCTTCCCCTTTCTTTTTGCTCTGCTGTGGAGGGAGAGGGGAAGAAAAGGTTGGGGTGATAGAGTGGCTTGGTGGGCACCTGGAGCTCAGCCAAGTTTAACCGACCACAGTAGGGCATTCTTCCTGGAAGTGAGGGTTTGATCTCTCTCTTGAGGGTACATTTCACAGGTGAGAATTCAAACCAAAAGACTATTACAAATGAAAAGTTTACAACCAATGTACAGTACTGCTGTCATTACATTTTAGAGTGCATGATTGTTATCCAATAGGCTGACTCAGCATCTTAAATCATGTAAGGATTTTAGGCTGTGAATTTCAGTTTCAGAGGCACAGTGAAGTGCATAAAACTCAGGAGAAAAGTGAATTGCAGAAACACTTTAGTATTCAGCACTTGCTAGCATACTTGTTCAATACCATTCACTGCTGGCTGTTGTGAATTCAATTCCTTGGCACCTTGCTATCCTATACACTGCTCAGGACTATAAACACCTAGCTAGGGTTATTAATTCAATTCCACAGGGCAGATGGGCCAAAATTCAGCTGAATTCTGTTGGCAAGGATAGCTTTTGGAGAACGTTTTCTTCATTCCATTTTACAGCTCCTCACTAAGAAGGTTTCCCAGATCAGAGTCTAACTTATTCAGAACTAAGTAGGTTTCCCAGATCAGAGTCCAGAAGAAAATATCCAGGTTACCTGAAATCAGAGATCTCTGTCATTTCAGCTTCAGAGATCTCCCTGCCATTTCAGCTTATAACATGTAATAGAACAAGTAAAATAGAAGAACACCTTGTTCACTTGCATTGTGGCATTGTAAGAGGAAAAGGAATTGATAAGGACAGGCATCCTGACTCTATTATCCCACAAATCCAGGTGTTCAACCTATTCTCATGCCTAATCACCCTTGCGTGTTACCCTTTGTCCATTACTTTGTTCTTGCACCTATTTTCCATTATCAACATTCTCAATGCTGTCTTTTCTCCATAATATATTTAAAACACAACTTGTTTTTCTAATCTACATCTCTGTTCCCAAATGTCTAAACCCACCCCATCAAACGTGTACAGAATTTCTTTTTGAAACAATCTGAGCAATTTCTGAATTATCTTCTTTACTCAGATTACACCCCTCTCCCAGATTAACCCTGTGTTCATCCTTCAGCAGAAGGAAATTTTAAATGCATGCCTAAAGAAAACTCAGGTTTCTGCCAAAGAAGACTTTCAACCTAAATTGCTTGGGTGGCACACATAATCAATGGTCACAGCATATTCTTCCAGAACCCGCTCACTTCTTCTCCCTTCAGTTGTTCTAATACTAGATAGTAAGACAATTTCTTGGCTCATGAGTGCAGATGAGAATCTCAAGTCATCTCACGCATGAGTGTTTGACTTCACTGAACCCAGGGACGATACCCTTTTTTGGTGGCTCTTTTCAGTTGCATCTTTTGTGGTTCTTTTCAATTGCATCTTTTCTGTGTGGAGCTGGGGCTATGCATCAGATCATATAAACTGTGCTTAAAACCATAAGGGAGGGTGTGACCTGAGCAACCATGTCTGTGCAAATTACAAAAAATCAGAGTAATTATTAATTTTAAAACGTACCAGGAGGCTATGCCTCAAGATTCCTTGACTTTAGGAAGCCCCAAGATAAACCATGAAGGCAAATAAAGAAAATACATGGGTTTAGCAAAATGAATCCTTAAAAAGGAAAAAGTGCATTCAACTTTGTCCTGGTTTTGCTACAACAGAATCATGGGGGGGTGGGGGGGGGCAGGGGTGCGCGGTGTGGACAGGGGTGGCATGGGGTGGAGGAGTAGGTGTCCCCTGCTTAGGTTTTTCCACTCCCGCTTCTCTCGCTTCTCTTCCTGTGCCTGAGGACTGCCTTCCTGTTTATTATGACCACAGTACATTTGCTGGGCTGAGTATAACTTTGTTTGCTTTATACTGGCATTGGTATTAGCTTGTCTGTTTCATTAAATCTGTTTTCCTTTTGACCTGTGAGTCTCCTCTCCTTTTCCCAAACCCCCTTCTCAGCTGAGGAGGGGTCATCAGGTGATAGAACAAATGCTATAGTTTAGCCCTGGATATGGGCTAAATGTAAACAAACTTTAACTATGAAAAAGCTTGTAATCTTCTATTATGCATGCTAAAAATATATGGACACAGCTTATTCTCATTTCATGAGTGTTAAAATTGCATATAATAATTTTTGGAAGGTTTTGCTATATGGTAATATGCAGTGTTCACTAAAAATATATAATCTTTTACTACGTATTTTTTCCTTAGCTATTCAGATGTGGATGACACTGTTCCGGTGTTAGCGTCTGTTCAGAAATATAGGAGAAAGACTCTTCAAAGACCTTACAGTGTTAAGTCCTACCAGTGCTGCTGCTACTGCAGGCCAGTTCTCCTCTATAGATTCTTCACTTCCAAGAAGGGATTCTAGTATTTAGGTAAAATCCTATTCTCTGTTAAGTCTTTGTGTTCTTTAATGTAACTGAACATCATGATTTGAAGCAGACTTTAGATGGAAGTGCTTTCTATTTATCCCATTAAATTCCACTTAGCATTTTGTCAACATCTATGTTTACAATTTGCTATTTCAACTTTCTTGGTTTTGTTCTTCAAGAAAAAATCAGATCCTTGCCAAAATAATGCAGTGAACTGACCCTTGCTGGATGCCAGGTGGCCACCAAACCTGCTCTATTACTCCTCTCCTCAACTGGACAGAGGAGAGATAATATAACAAAAAGCTTGTGGGTCAAGATAAGGACAAGGACATCACTCAGCAATAACTGTCATGGGCAAAAACCAAACATGTCTTGGAGAAATTAATTCATTGCAAATCAAAATTCAAAGTAAAGTAATGAGAAATCAAGTCAAATCTTAAACCACCTTTCACTCACCCCTCCCTTCCTCCTGGGCTCAACTTAATTCCCAATTTCTCTACCTTCTCCATCACAGAGGGACAGGGGGTTGCAGTCAGTTCATCACATAGTCTCTGCCGCTCTTTCCTCCCTGGCGGAGGGACACCCCATACTCTTCCCCTGCTCCAGCCTGTGGTCCCTCCCACAGTCAACAGTCCTCCATGAACTTCTTCAGTGTGAGTCTCTCCTATGTGCTGAAGTGCTTCATGAACTGCTCCAGTGTGGGTCCTTTCTATGGAGTGTAGTCCTTCAAGAACAGACTGCTCCAGTGTGGGTCCTCTTTGGGGTCACAAATCCAGCCAGCAAACCTGCTCCATCATGGTCTCCACAGGTCATGCCAGGAGTGTTCTCCAGTGTAGGCTTCCCACAAAGTCCTCCATGGGCTGCATGTGGATATCTGCTCCACTGTTAACCTCCATACGCTGCAGGGGGAAAACCTGACTCACCATGGGCTGCAGAGGAATCTCTGCTCTTATGCCTCCCCCTACCCTGCTACCAAAACCTTGCCAAGCAAACCCAACACAGAGTCATTCAAGGCTAAGAATGTTGTCATCATGTTGATACAGCAGCAGCAATATGAGCAACACTGATGACTTAGTCCTGTGGACATCTAGGAGCTTCCAAACTGTAGAGTGAACATCCATACTGAGAACAGATATTACTGAGAACAGATATTTTCTATCTCTATGTATTCCTAAAGGGATCGAAATTTGGATTGTTTTCCTGGCTATGAATCTGTCATCTCTTAAATTTCAAGCATCTGACTTGCTGACCCCAGTAATATTATTTTAATCTAATTCATTGTATAATACATGCATAGCACATACCTTAAGTATACCTTATATTCTTCTCCTGTTATCTTTCATATGCTGCTTTTCATCTGAGATCAAAAAGTTGTGATATCTTAGCAGACGCCCAGAGATGATAATGAAGAATAGTGGCCAAAAAATTAATTTTATGTATGAAAACTTAAATATAAGGGGCATTCAAAATGTGTTGAAAACTGGCATGAGTTTGTTGTATTCAATTATTGGGCTTCCATTCAATCCATTGCACTCAATTGGCAAGACAATATGCTCTCAGGTCTAAACACTGCAAAATAAATTTGTCTGATCCAAATACATGCTTTGAGATCAAGTAGAATTAATATGAGTTCAGATTTCTGCATATATGTTTTCAAAACCTATTAGCTCCTCTTTTTTTTTTAAAAAAAAAAAAAGAAAATGACCAGAGTAACAGGCCTAGAGTAAGACTTCAAATGAAAAGGTTGTAACCAATCTTTCAAATCAAACCAGACAGCAGTTTTTTAAAGCATCAGACAGCTTATTAATGTAAAAGAACTCTATTTCAAGGGATTTCATGCTGCTCAAGTTAAGTTGTTTTGTTTTTTACAGTACCTACAAGGAGCAGAATTGATTGGCATCGAAAACAATGCTGCAGGCTGCACAAACTGCTCTGAACCCTGAAAAGTAAAATTGTATTAATAGTATAGTAAATCTGAATAGTTTTTTTTACAAGGTACTATTTTTAAAAAATAGGTTAAAATTAGCATCACTCTACAAGCAATATATTTTGTTTTCACATGAATTATATTTCCTTGTACTTGTTCTACTTCACAATAACATATAAAAAACTGTATTTCAGCATAAAGGAAAAGGACTTTCTTTTGAGCTCAGCAGGAATAGCTTTCTTTAAAGAACCATTTGAAGGATTTTAAAAGGAGTTATTTTTACATTTTCTTCAAAGGTTTTCTTTGGTTTTGTTATGTGTGTGTACATATTTACATATAAATTCAAATTCTACAGATTTTCACTGAAGATTTCAACATGAAACAAACTGCTCATACTTTTTGTAGTACAAACTGACTATTGCATTGTAACCATAGCTATAAATAAAAACACACTTTCAGTGTGAAACAAATGAGTCTGACCTGTTAATCAAACTGTAACACGTCACAAGAAAAACTGTCTTAAGATTTGCATCATTCCTTTCTTTTTTTTTTTTTTTTAACTTTAAAACCATTTAAAATCCTTTTAGGCTTAATACCATAGCTCTCCTGAAGACTTCTGTTTTTCTCATTTCTGAATAGTAGCTTGGGCTTTGTTTTGCATTTTGTATTTACAGCCTTAAAACTGATAAAACATACTGTTCTTGGTAATAATGTTTCACATTCCTCTAAAGGGAATGAAAGACATCTTTAAGGGGTGTCCAGGATTCTGCAAGTGGATCAAAGGAAATCCAAGCAACTGAAACAGTCATTCTTGAGCACTCTGCTGCTTGTTCCTGCTGGAAAGGCTATATATTTTTTCTATAGTAAACCCTTTACATTCTGACCATCACTCCACAGGTTATTGTGTTAACAAATAATGTAGCGTGCTTTTGGTGGTGCTCTGACACTACCTCACTACATTACATCAAAAGAATTTTGCAGTACTGTAGCTGTGCCATATTTGCCCCCAAATTCACCTTTTAGAAATGGGTTGCCTTTAACTACAAAGAATTCAGATGTTGGAGATGGATCTCTAAGGGATCTTCCTAGACAGAAAGCCCACAACTGTTTGTATCATCACAGTTACTACACTGCTGGGTGGTTTGCTCAGCCCCACAATTTAAGGAAGGCACTGAAGCATAGCAATGGTGGCAAAAGGAAGCTGGAGGGTATTGGAGCAGGGGAGGAGGGGAGACAGCAAAGTACACTAAAAGGATATTTGTGTCCATATGAAGCAGAGACTTGTGCAATACAGGTGCCTAGGAGTGGGGTTAGGGCTACTCGGCACTGATGGACATCAGAAATGAGATGGGTACTTCAGTAGCGAAAATTCCCACCCCAAGAGTGGAGAACAGAACATCTGCTGAGGTGTCCAGTACAGCTCTAGAAATACAATGTTTTTTCCGCAACAGAACAACACGGCAAGGCAAGGTTTCTCTGGCTGCTACTAGTCATCAGATCCTGCAGAAACAGACAGAAGACTGTTTAACCTTAAATAATTCCTCTTTCCTAAAATTTTCTGTTTCCAAACCACATACACATATCCTTCACCCTCTGCCCACTGCTTGTTTTTTTCTTTAGAGAACCTCTGAAGAAAATTCAGGAGCCACGTGGACTTCTTCCATCTTTCAGAAATGCACCATTCTTCATTTTAGCAAAATTCTGGTAAACAATGCCTTAATCTGACCTCTCCCACTTATACCCTTTTTCTGTTTTTCAAGCTCCTTGAAAATATCCTTTCACTACACTGTTTCTGCCCTTCCCTTCTTTAAATCTAGCCTTTAGTGCATCCATTCACTTAAATGTCTCCCAGCATAGCTGGGGGTCTTCACTGACCTCTTTTTGGCCAAGTCCAAAGCATGCTGGGGGAGAGATCTGACATCATTGCTACACATATTCTAAAACAGGAAATAGGAAGGAGTGTGGGCTGCCCATATTGCAAATCATGCAACGATCTTTGGAAGACACATCATGACCTTGAGGAACAGAGCCTACATTCAGTCTCCTGCTGTTACCAAATACATCAGAATATCTATATCCTGGCTCCAGTGACGGACATTCTGCTGTTAATATTTTCAGTACCTAAGGTTTGCTAATTCAAGAATGAATTTGGCCCACTGGTTTTAGAATACAAAACTTTCCCATGCAAACACTTATATAGACATTCAATCACCATCAGACTTTGTTGCAGAAATTTTTTAAGTTCATGACGTAATCTTTGCTACTCCTGCTAGCTTTTGCCCCTGTGAAAGTGACAGTGAAATCGAAATCACATGAATCAGCTAGCTTAGTTTTGCTGCTTCTCACTGAATTTGTGACAGCGAGTTTGAAAAAGCTTTCTATAGTCTATTCCAACTACCGCAAGTTCATGCAAAGGAAGAAAAATTAATAACTTACTGACACCATTTGGCTCCCATCTCTGTAGCTCCATTAAAAATTCTATTTAAGAATTAAGAATTCTATTTAAGATTATACTTGCATAAAAAATTCTACTTAAAATATATTTTTCTTACTATGCCTCTGGTAAAGCAAAAGTAAACAAATAATAAAGAACATACCTATACATATTTAATGTGATGAATTTTTTAATGCTGTCATTACTCATTTTGCAGAAATCCGTATTGATTTATAAATGTAATAGATGTCTCAAGAACTCTGCAATTTCCAGCAATGAAAAATGCTCTATGTTTACCATATCCCTCTCTGTGAGGATTTAATGTTATTTATTGCCCTACCTTGTGTCTGAGCAAAGGAGAATGTTAGAGATTCTTACTCTGAGGCAGAATCCCAGTAAGGATTTCACCACAAAAGTTGACCTTTACCCTATTAATGCATAAAGTGCATACAATGCAATGAACTTCAGAAAGGTCATGGGGTGAAATAAAAGTTCTGTTTGGAACATAGCCCTCTATTTAAGTTTCTGATCACATCTTCAAAAATAATTCATATATGTCAGAAAAATACTGTTTAAATGCAGGTTACATTGAGACTGGAGGCTCTTGATTAAAGATCACATCAGAGAGAAAGTTCCATTTTGACGATATCAACATCTCACCACTTGCTCATGAGAGAGTTGGGCCAAAAATGTTTTAAATGCCATTGCATTAACTCCATTTGATTTCTATCATTTTGACATTTGAGATCAGTTCTCCAGATGAACCTTTCACCGTCATGAGCTGCAACATTATTAGATTCAAAAAACACATTCTTCTGGTTTTACATCTAATCTGGGACAAATCCTCCAGGGACTAGTAGGATGAAAATGTGAAGATATGATTCACATAAGTCTATAAAAATACAACTTGATGAAAGCAGTATGAGGCATGATGAAGGGAAGCAGCAATTACTGGTATTTCATGGATATGTGTGATCAAAATCACATATTAGACAGAAAGAAAGAGTTACCCATTCAGATGCACACGGCACAATTTCAAAGGAAGCCATGAATGGACAGCAATATTTGAGACCTAAAATGACGTTTTCCTTCTTACTCATTTTCTTTACAGCCACACCACTCTTAGGGCCATAATTGTTTCAAGGTGTGATAACATATGTACAAATGAATATTTTTCTAGTACATATATAAAATAAATCACATTATGCATACTCTGTGTTTAAACTTAGGGAGATCAAAACCCCAATTCAGTGGGCTGATGAGAAGTAGAGAGCTGAAAGCCTGGATTTCAACTGAGACCAGAAAAAGCTTGCTTACAGAGCTAGTGATTCATATTTTTTTCCTGGACTGTTGCCCATTCTAGGATTTGCACACTTCTCTGGCCCCCACAGAGGATTAGCCAGATGTTCAATAGCACATGTGTAACACACCTGCTTCATGCTGAAGCAGTTGGCTTTGTGGCCAATGAATGGGAGGAGTTGGGAAGGAACAGTGGGAAGGAAACAAGGGTTTTAGACATTCGTCAGCTGGGGCCAGACACTCTACTGGGAACCCAGACACATCCAGAAGCAGGAGATAGTGGTTACTGGATAGAAAACCTAGAAGCTCCTGACACTGCACAGGGGATCTTTGCTGTGGGACAGTCTAGCTGCCAGTTAGTAATCCCTAGAGAAGGGAGAGGCAAGGCTGAAGGTTAGTCAACACAGAAGAGCAACAATTGTCAAGACTGAGCCTATGACTGTGGTAGCTCTTGCAAACAGGAGCTCTGGGTTCCAGTACCTCTGCACCTGGGATGTGTTTTTGTGCTTTTAACAACAGATCAGTCAACTGTTGAATGAGGGGCTGAAACACTAAGGGCTGTGGCCATCTTCAGACAGTTTCCTGAGAAGAAGAAAAAGCACCATTCTTCATCAGTGATGGAGAGCCAGGGTGGAGCATGCTATGTAAAACGGTCTTACTACAGAAACCATGAATCCAGTCTTTAATAAAGGCTGAGAAAGAATATGCATATTTGTTTGCTGAAGTTTGGAAGTATAAGTTTAATGTTAGTATGATTTAATCAAATATATACAACTGTATGTAAATCAGCAGTTAATCTGTTGTAGCACCCTTTAGACAAAAGTATTCTTAATATTTAAAATACTGTATTTCTACAGTAAATATTGTAGAATATTTAATAATATTGTTAAATATGTTAAAGATACTGTAATCTACAATATTTTCCACCCATCCTAAACATTTATTCTACCAAAAAGCATGAGTGAATACCCAAAGCTGTTAAAGTATGTTCAAACTGTAAAGGCTTGGTAGGGCTGATATTCTTCAGCACCATTTGTTGCCCATGGAAGAGTATCTAGAATTTCTTATGAGCTGAAAACATGGTTGATTTTCATACTCTAATTACTGGAGTGTTAAATTGAGATTTTAAGCAAAACTGCCCTTAACACATCTGGAAAAAATAAGCATGGAACCCCTGTTGGTTCCTATAAAACAAGCAGTAAGATAACACATTTTAATACTTTTCTTGTTTATTTAACTGTAAATACCATATGTGTTCAGTAATATTTTCAGAAACAGTCTTGTTTGTGAGTAGGAACAGAATCAGCTCTAGCCTGAGTCCTCAACCTTTCATATAAGTGATCGGATTCAGACTGATTTGCTCCTGCCTTTACAAGAAGAAACTATCTCTTCTACAGCACTTTGGGTGGCCTATGATTCCTGGTATTTTGACTGCGTGGCACCCCACACAATGTTACCAGTCAACTCCCTGGACCAAACAGGCTCTTTAGAAATACATTTGCATTTTCTGTGCCTTTACTGAGCAAGTACAGGGCATGATTTATAAACAAAATTAATCTGATCAAAGAAAGATCATGTTATGGACACACAGAAGAGGAATCACAGTTACCAGGGTGAGATATTAGCCAGGATATTGGTGCCAAATTCCTTTTCAAATACTGAACAACCAAGTGCCTCATCAGTGCCAGAAGTTAGTGTTGCAGGATGTTCCATGTGAAAGGAACATGGAAACTTTTTTAATCAAAAGAAAAAAAAAATCAGAAAAAAAAAAAAAAGTGGGCTTTAAAACAGAGGCTTTATCTGGCTTTTTTATTTAAGTACTTAGTCCATAGTGTATATATTTTGTTCATAGCCTCTAAAAGTAACCCCGTCATTGTGACAAGGTGATTTGCCAAATTAATGTTACACACAGAGGAAAGCAAATTGTCTGGTCCTGCCGTTCCCTGTTTTTCCTTTTGTGTCTGCCTTCGTAGCTGGGCTCTTTCAGTTACCCAAATACTTGTGGTTCTGCTGAAAACCAGCCAGGTGGGCTGTGCTGGCAATCAGCTTGGCAAAGGCAGACTAATGCCCCAGGGATCACTAGAAGGGCAGCTGAGGAAAACTGGGACTAGCAACTATTTGGAAGGCAGTGTGTAAAAAGTGGCTTTTCACATTTTAGCAGGGTGGTTCAGTGTGAAAGGAAGCAAAGGTAAATGGATTGGTATCTTGAGGGAAATGTTCATATCAGGCTTTTGGGTGGCCTTTTAATTTTTTTTTTTAAACTGTTAAATGTTATGCTTGAAACAAAGCCAAATGCTGCTCTTTTCTGAAAAAAAAACCCCAACCAAATGACACAGAATGTTTTAATTAAATAAATTAGATACACTGCTTGTGTCAGTCTGATGGCAGGAATGTAAACAAATTGAGACAATCTACTAGTATTAGTGTTTGTATTACAGGCAAACTTTAGGGTTTGGTAAAATGCTGGCATATTGATCTCCCCCAGTTAATATATGGGTTATGGTAATTTAATGACGGAAAATGTTAGAGAAAGGTAGGAGAAAAGACTGAAACCTTCTGATAATTCAAAAAATGTATATCTGCAGTACCTCCAACCTAACCACCAGTCTTCTATAGGACATAAAATTGAATAGAACATAATTCACTTATTAAAAGTAGAAGACCTGTATTTTCTGATTAGAGAGAAGTTTTCTTTTAAAAAAACAATCTAATATACAAGTCACGAATTTCTATTTCATTAAGTCACCCACTACCTTTGAGGAATAGTCCTTAGCCACTAGGAAAGAGACTCACAGGTGCACATGCATAGGACAGTGCACAACCTGTTAGGCAATTTGTACACCAAATGTATTAGTCTCAGGATGAAAAAAACATGCCTAATCAATGTACTACCAAAATAAAAAAAAAGGTAGGATGTCTTCTGTAAGTGAAAAATAGAAACTAGAGTTGTAAAGATGATTGGTAGTAGATTTATTTCTAGCGAAGCCAGCATATCTATTCTAGTACAGCACCATAAAGCTTGAGCCATATAAAGCACTAAAAAGGTAATCAGTGATCAAGTATGTAATTCCAAAGTTGCATCCTCTTTAATGCTTACTGTACGGGTGATTCAAGAACTACCTCACAGGACACAGGCTTTGAGATATTTTCTAAAAAGATAATTTCTAAAAGATATTTTCTAAAAAGATAATTTCAGATTTAGGGACACTCACTAGTTAGGAACTCAACAGTTAAGGAGTCAGATGGAAAACATGCAGGAAAGACCTTGATGCTTAAGGCAGTCAGCTGAAGTAGGGAAAATGAGGCTTATGACTAATAACATTTTTCGTTAAATCACTTTTATTTTATCCAGCAAGAGTTTACCATAAAACATACAGCTAGTTCTTCTCCTTTCCAAGTGCAATTAAATTTTCTCTTATTTTCTCAAGACTAAGAAAACCTCTACAGCTGTCATATTCTTTTAAGAGCTTTGGTCCTTCACCACAGGGCTTGTGTTAGCAGGAGGACAGACAGGCTTGATCTGTAGTGAAGGTAACATCTTCCATTTGTTCTCCAGGTACCAATGAGAAGAGTCAGGCTTGTATCACTGCAATAACAAATTCCTCTGTGACTCTCTAAACACTGATTTTATAAGGAAGATAGGCACTTGCTTCTGTGAAAGAAAGTGTGAAGGGTGCAGTGTCAAACTTTTGTACTTCAGAAGAAAATATAAGTAATGTCTTATACATCTGCGTTAGAGGTTCTTTAATAATTAAATACAAATTATATGAGAAGCAAAGCCAAGGAAAATCTTGTTAAAATAAAAATATTACTAAAAACTTTACTAAAACTAAAGACTAAGAAATAGCAAAAGTATATGGGAACAAATAAAGAAAACATAACATGGAAAATGTATTACAATTATAAAAGCGATGGAAAAAGTGCTATAAAAACATTAGTTAAAAGAGAAAAATAGATGCAAGTATAATGAGAAAACCAAGCATTTAATGGACAGTTGAAGGAAACATGAAATGTTTAACGTTTTCTCTGATTCAGTCTTCACAAAAAGGCTAACTATGACCAGATGCTTAACTTTATTATTATTAATGAGGAAACAGGAACACCAGAATGGAACAATCAAATAAATACATTGAATATATTCAAGTCATTATAACTTGGCAATCATCACCCCTAAGTAGTTTCAGAATTAGTCAAAGAATTTGGGAATTTTCGCTAGGAATGCAGGAGAAATGACAGACTTCTGTGGAAGTCAGAAGTCTGTAGAAAGTCAGAGAAGAAGCCTGGGAGGATAAAAGGGACACAGGGAACAACAGAAGAGTCAGCTTTTCGTTTATAGAAAGGTAACTGAAGCAAATTATTAAACAATCAATTTGTATTCACCTAAAGACAAAACACAGCCAACACAAATTTGTCAAGAATAACTCATGTCAAAGTAATTCAATTTCTTTGACAGGATAACAAGATCTGGGAAAATAATAGATGTCAGATTCACATGACACTCATAAACCAACTAGGAAAATATGGTCTGAATAAAGCTGCTGTAAAATCTTGCCCAGAAAACTTGTTAATAGTGTGTTGGAGAACGGCTAGGATATATTACATAATGCCCTTCACACGGCTGACTTGATATCATTCAATATTTCAACCAAAAATTTAGGTGTGCTTAGAAAGTTTGTGAATGACACCAGCTTGTGTGGGATTTCATTTTGAAAAGCAGGATTGGAATTCAAGCAGAGCTTTAGAAAATAGAAAAGACACATCTGAATACATAAATATACATAGGACTAAACATGGGAAGGGCAAATCAAATGCACAAGGAAAGGATGGAAAACAGTATTGGGAAGAGATATTTCAGAAAGATAAGATGTGTCAAAAAAGGGGATATTACTTGTATGAACTTTAATGATACATATAACCACTCATAAGACTTGAGAGTTGATCATGTTACTGTATTCTGTTACGGCATGAGATGGAGTCCACGTCTAGTGTTGGTGCACCCAGTATAAGATGCATTCAATACACTGGGGTGCAGAATAGAATTTCAGACATAGACAAAGAAAGGCCAAAAAAATTCCAAGGTTTATGAAGAATGATTGAAGAAAAGGGGTCCATAAAAGAAAGAGCTGAGGGCAGAATATAGTATTAAAGAGACAAGTAATCAGTCTTATTCACATACACTGAATATGGGACAAGAAATGGTTGCTTTTTTTCCAAGCAAGGAAGATTTAAACTTCAGGTATAAAAAATTACCCAGTAACAGTTATGCGAAGGAATAAATTACCTCGGAAGGTGTTAAAACACAGCAGGATTTGGAAACATATACCTATCAAAGACATTAAAAAATATCTGTTGATTCCCATGCTCTGAGACAGAATGACTGCTAGATGTCACTTCCATATTTCTCGGATTTCTTTAACCGTAACACATGCAGCCCAGAGTCTAAGTTTCTTACCTTTCCAGTACTTATTTGTGATTTTATTTTCAGACAAGCAATGTGGCCAGTTAGTCAACTAGCTGCCTGTGCAACCAGAGGTTATTAATAACTATTCAGAAAACTTTGCCAACATTTTAGACAATAGTCTGCTATTATATAGGGATAAGAAATGCTTACCTACAGGTTAGGTAATGCTGTGTTTTAAAATTTATGAAGCGCCATAGACGTAGAAGTGACATATACATTGCATTCCTGAAGAGACTTAAATTTAACAGCTCCATTGTACAGGCAACAAATAGGTTCTGAAGCCTGATTAAAGTGTATGCTTTTTCTTGAGTCCATCAAGAATTTCCCGTCATATACATGCAACAGGCCTCTTGTTCACTTATAACAGCATAAATTTTTAGAGAACAGTAAAAAACTTAACTTTAGCAGAATAAAACAAAAACCTAGCATATGATAATAAAAAAGGAAATTAAACTGTCAAAACCTATAAAAAAAAGCACAACCAAGACCAACCAGCCAAATACAACCAGCCAAAGCCAGTATATATAAAGTTAATGCTGAAACACTTTCCAGTGGAGTAACGCCTAATAATGTTTTAAAAACATTTGTGTGTGGTTTAATATATTTCACATTTTTGTCAGATTTATGTGGTCTAAAATGTCTCAGTTCAGGGTGGTCTGTAGATTTCAAGGAAATCAATGTAGGAGTAAGCACTACCCTCTTTAAAATTCCCAAATTTAGAGTGAGCTGCTGCTGTTGCCCCAAATGCCACTGGTGACTATGCAGGGAAGAGAAAACATCTCAGAAAGCTGAATGTAGTTTCTCAGAAAGTTTTTGTCCTAGACCAGTATCAACTCCATGTGTCACATCTGTCATGCTTATAATTCACCCTCACACAGAACTCAATCACAGTTTAAGTCAGACAGAAACTCCCCAAAACAGTATTTTGTGGGGCTTTGCTCTAAAGGCCCTGGGATACCCTTCCAAAGGGAACAGGTTAACTTAACCTGGATGAATTCTGTGTGAACAGATGAATTTCACCTGAAACACTACGAAATGCACAACCTATCTAGAAATACTATTTTTCCTTCTATTTCCCAGGTTGCAGACTGTGGCCTTACAGTCATGTGCAGAGATACCACGCAAAATGACGTTGATCTGATGCACACTGCATGTCCAGGCCTCCTGGAAAAAATTCTGACTGGTAAGGAGCTATTTATGCAAGACTAGATGAGATTTGCTTTTTTGCTGTTTGTGTGAGATTGCACAGAATGCTGCAGGGAATAGGGAGTCAAATCCTGCTTCTGTAACAGGCAGAATCTATTTATTTCACCAGTCTTCACAGGCAAGACTTCACCCTACAAATTAGTGACTTCAGTGACCTGTATAAATTTAAGAGTGCCTTCAGGTCAGTAACCCTGCAAGTAGTAAACATATGTAAAGCACTGTTCATTCATGCCTAAAACTTGCAGTCTAAACCCGGATCCAATTAGTAATAGCTAAAAGGATTTACTTCTCCAGCTTGTAAAGACACCGGAACTGAATTTTTAAAATTAAGAGTAACAGGAGTAGTAAAAACACAAAATAAAACCCTCTATTAGCACCATTCTTCAGGGTGCAAATCAAATAGGCAAAAAAAATCAGGAAATTAGAAACATTTGGTGCAAATTCAGTTCAGTCTCCTTTTGCATAAATCATGAATCATATACTGAGGGATTATTCTATTCAAAGGATTGCTGCCTCATACAGTGGACCAGACTGGGGATACTAACTTAACAAGCACACATTTAATATTTTGTTTTACTCCAATGCTGACTTACAGCCTATGATATTTTTCCTGTGTCCTATCCTGAATATAAAAGTATTTTTATTTTATTTCTTCCCCTATATAGCTCATCTATGTAACAGCAAGTAGTGCTCTTTCCAAAAAGCAGGAACAGCACAGATTCCTTTTTACAACTATGTACAGAGTACAGAGATACTGCAATGTAAGTATCAGTATAATTAGAAAATCTAGTATGCAGCACCTTACTTACACTCAGGGTGACCATCAAGAGGTTTGAAAACTTGTGGTCTACAGCAGTAGATTTCTGCAACTTAAAGTAACAGTTAATCTGAATATACTAGGAAAAAAAGCATGAAAGGTCAGTCGTACTATGTTGGTGTAATGTGCATTTAGTGGCCACAGAGAAGGAGGTTTAGGAATTTCAGGTAGTTCTCCAAATTTCTCAAGCTCTTGACTTCCAGGTTTCTACAAAGGAACACTACAGATCTAGTCCTTTTCTCTAGGGAAATTGTTGTAATCACAACGGACCAGACTTCACTCTATAGGAAGCTGCCCCACTCTTTTATCTGAATTTGTTGCTAGTGTTAATAATAATGAGGAAGATTAGCCTGGGGCAGACACCTGGTGTGGAAAATTCAAGACCACATTCCAGTTTGAACAAAAAATTATGAGTCACAAACCCCAGGATTTTATTGTAGGAAGAATCAGAGTCTCTTAATAATTCTACCTTTTAAATAGAACTAACGGAAAATAAAGTACTCAGGCCTCAGTAATTAGAGGACAAAATTTTGGCCAGTTAGAAAAAAAACCCAGCTGAGCTTTCTGTATTTCTGCACCAAAGGTTTTTGAATCAAAAAGAGTGGATTTTATCTTAAATGTGCATGGGGCAAGCAGTTAGATAAATATCTTTATACCAAGGGATCACAGATTAATTAAGTTTAATTGAAATAATTTAATACAACTAGTTTTGCAAGAAGCTTCACAATGTGAAGGGGGAAACTCTAATAGGACATCACTAAGAAATTAGGAGTTTTGTTAGTAAAGTCAGCTAAAGCTGACTTTAGGAAAGCAAACCTCCAGCTCTTCAAGGAGTTAGTCAATAGGACCCCCAGGGAAACAGTCCTCAGGGACAAGGGAGCAGAGCAGAGCTGGCAGTTCTTTAAGGATGCTTTCCGTAGAGTGCAAGAGCTCTCAATCCTGAGCTGTAAGAAATTGGACAAGGAAGGATACAGACCAGCATAGCTGAGTCAAGACCTACTGGTCAAAATGAAAGGCAAGATGGAACAGCAAAGACAGTGGAAACAGGGACAGATACCCTGGGTGGAGTACAGGAACATTTCCTGGTTGTGTAGGGGCAAGATAAGGAAGGCCAAGGTGTGCTGGAGTTGAATTTGGCAGGCCATGCAAAAAAAAACCGAAAAGGGCTTCTACAGACACATAAACCAGAAAAGGAAGGTCAAAGAAAGTGTCCCCCCCATGATGAGCAGCAATTGTGATCTAGTAACAGATGAGAAGGCTGAGGTCCTCAACGCTTTTTGTCTCAGTTTTCACTGACAATCTCTCTCTGCACAGCTCTCAAGTTGTGGCCCACGAGACAGGGACCAGGGAGACAAAGTCCCTCCCACCTGTTGTGCTGGTTCAGCCATCATCATTTTATGCTGCCATTAGTTGCCTGATCACACAGGCCAATGCTGAACTCAGCAACATCCCCTCAGAAGTCTTCTTTCAGACATAAGCTCCTATGGGCCCAGCTCGTTCACTGCACACTATGGTGCCAGCATCATCTGCTGGACAATGGACAGAGATGGCTCCCTCAGTGGCCTTTCACATTGAAGGACACCACCCAGAAAGCTCAGTAAGATGCAACCAGCCCCAAGAGAAGCCATACCCAACAGGAAGCTCCTCTGACTGATCAGCTCCTGGTTAATATAATCCTGGCAACGCCCACCACCCCAGCCACAACCACCTGGGTGAGGGCAGGGCCACAGGTGGACCAGATTCTGCCTCTGAAACATGAAGCCAGTAAGAAAATCAAAACATTCTGCTAGGTTGTGACTCATTCACAGGTCAACTCCAGCTCGGGGCCCACAACTCAGGCCTCAGCACTTCACCACCGTAAGTAAGGACAAGGTTCATGAGTATCTGAGGAACCTCAACACACACAAGTCCATGGGACCTGATGAGATGCATCCCAGAGTCCTGAGGGAATTGGCTGATGAAGTTGCCAAGCCACTATCTATAATATTTGAAAAGTCACGGCAGTCAGGTGAAGTCCCTAGTGACTGGAAGAAAGGAAACATCACACCCATTTTTAAAAAGGGTAGAAAGGAAGATCCTGGGAACTACCAACCTGTCAGCCTCACCTCAGTCCCTGGGAAGATCATGGAACAGATCCTCCTAGAAGATATGCTAAGGCACATGAAGGACAGGGAGGTGATTTGAGAGAGTCAGCATGGCTTTACTAGGGCCAAGTCCTGCCTGAACAACCTAGTAGCTTTCTCCAATGAAGTAACTGCATCAGTGGACAAGGGAAGAGCTATGGATGTCATCTATCTGGACTTTTCCAAGGCCTTTGACACGGTTCTCCACAACATCCTTCTCTCTAAGTTGGAGAAATACAGGTTTGATGGGTAAACCAATCTTAAAAGGCACAATTTGATAGGACAGATTGAACTACACCTTTAAAAAGACATTATACTATTATACCTACACAGACATACTCACTGCACATTACAGCATTTCAACACTATAGTCAGTAAGAGGATGGAGACATCATTTGCATATATTTTGGATTTATCCAGTACAATCAAATATTCCTCTCTTGTGTTGTCCTACACTGCAACACACCTGAAGAGCATGCATTAACTAGCAACAAGGAAGCATCGTTACTTGGATAATTTTCAACCTATAGTTTTTGGATTGCTGTTGCCAAAAGTTAATCTGCTTTTCTGCAGATGAGTTTATTTCTTTCTAAGCCTCTGCAGCAGTCTGGTTCTGCTGACAGGCAGGCAGAAACTGGAGACTAGTTGGTGTAAAGAAATAAATAAGTATCAGTCAGTAGATCAAAACAACATTGAAAAGTCACACATATGTTTCTGTATGATCAGCTGTCTAGAAATAGATGGGTATAAACAGGAAGAGGGGAAGACCCTCCACTATTCTTGCTACTGAAGGATGGAGGAGAGTGTAGAAGACAGATAAAAACTGATGCAATTGGAAAGCATTTGAAGTTTAGCATTCCCTGATCTTAACCTCACCTGGTGTACTATGTCCAGCTCTGGAGCACCCAGCACAAGAAGGAGTTGGACCTGTTGGTGGACCTGTGTCCAGAGGAGAGTCACGAAAATTATTAGAGGGCTGGAGCACCTCTCCTGTGACGACAGGCTGAGAGAGTTGGGGTTATTCCACCTGGAGAAGAGAAGGCTCCTGGGGGACCTTATAGTGACATTCCAATACCTGAAAGGGGCCTCTAAGAAGACAGGGGGAGATTTGTTCTCAAGGGTCTGTAGTGACTGGACAAGGGGTAATGGTTTTCAGCTACAAAAGGGCAGATTTAGGTTGGACATTAGAAGAAGTTTTTTAATATGAGGCACTGGAACAAGTTGCCCAGAGAGTTGGTGAAGGCCACACCCCTGGAGTCATTCAAGGTCAGGCTTGATGGACTCTGAGCAAACTGACCTAGTTAGAGATGTCTCTGCTTATTGTCTGGGGGTTAAATTAGATGGCTTTTAGAGGTTCCTTCCAACCCAACACATTATATGATTCCATTGTTCTATTATTCTATGATTCTTAGGTGGGGCGGTGGGATTTAGGGCAGAGTTGTGAACTTGGAGGACTTGTGACCCAGGACAGGAGACTTTATTCTTATTTACTCAGGACTGTGTTAAATAGATTTTCTTTCTGCGCTTTTCATTTTCTCTGACATAGGAATTGTCTAAGTTATGATAGTCGTCTGTAAATTTTCAAGAGAAAGAATCAATGAGATAAAGCTTCATAGTGTGATGTCTTCTAGAATTTAGGAAGTGTAATTTTCTATCATTTCTTTTCGTAAAGAATATAGTTCCCACTTTGTCAGTGGACCTGTTGCCCTGTGTGTTTATGCTCTGAGTAGAACCCTTGAGCAGGCAGTGTAATCACTCAAGGCAATTTCTTGGGAAACAAAGGCAGAAAAAAAATGTTTCTTATTTTAGATAATATTCTTCCCTTAATAAAAGAAAGACATACTCTGCTGTGTTTGGTTTTTCCTTTGTTGTTTTTTGGTGGTTTGTTTTTTTTTTTTTTTAGTTGTTATTGTTTTTTATATTAACTGTTTG
>JAVSBS010005578.1:0-16715 GCA_033124195.1 Coracias cyanogaster | reverse complement strand
TCACAACACAGGTGTGTTATCAACACCCTTCTAGCTCCCAGCACAAAACACTGCTGCTATGTGGAAAACCAGCTCAGCCAGATGCACTACAACAGTGGAGACAAATGCACCTTCAGGTGACAGTAGACAGTGCACCTTGAGTGAACCAAGGGGAGGAGGAGGTCACTGACAAATTATGTTCTTGGCCTAGAAGCTGATGTAAACCCCCCTGGGTACACCTTCTCACCTTTACAGAGAAGCAGATGGTGGTCATTTCAGACGTGAATTGTTGCTGTTAACTTTAGTCTCTGCTTTGAAATGCCAAGAAGCACCTGAGCACATTTTAGGGCTAGCTTCAAAACATCTCGTTCTAGAGATGTTTCTCCCATACCTACACTCCTTCCTCTCTATACAGAGGGGCTTTTTCCTCATACAGCTTCACCAAATCAGTCTGATTCCTTGTGGAAGTGTCTACCCACTGAGTGTATGAGGACTGGACTACTTGGATAGGTGGACCACTTGGATAGTCTGAGTTAGACCTGATGGAGTAGGCACCACATTTTTAAAAGGGAAAAAAACCACATTTGAGACACTGAGACTGGAGGCTCGAGTAGCTTGAAATTGCCTACATAAGTCAAAATTTCAATCAGCCAGCACAAATGAGAGAATCATTCCCTAAATGGCCTCAAGAAATAAAACTGTATAGACAAGGAAACTAAGTCTCAAATTGTACTTCAGATACACTTCAGTGTAGTATTACAGTATCATAATGGACTATAGACATTGTTATTGCAGACATTACATTTGTCACAATTACTTTGTGCTTATTTGTAGGTTTTAATTCCTGAGTCTATCTTTTGTTCATAAGAGAATAAACTGTTATGGAATTAGTCAATCTATCTTGACGCTCAATTTCAGGTTTCTTTATTAGAACAGTTTCTCACAAGTCCCAATAACATCTGCATATATATGCAACAGCAGCTGACCAGCAGTGAAGGTTTTGAGGTGAACTTTAGTTATTATTTATTTCCCTCCTGTCAATTCTTCACAAATAAAATATGTGTTTGCAAATGTCCTGAAAATACACTGAGACATCAGTGAACCATTTATCTGAGATATTTTCAAGTATAGGGAATTTTGAGTGAAATAGTGAAATAAAAGAAGGGTAAGCAGACTGCCCAGTTACAGTTAAAAAAATCAAGATGACTGTACACTGTGCATGTAGCTTCTGAAATCCTATTCTCTACATGTAAAAAGTACCATTAAATGCTTATGTCATTAGGTAGTCATTATAAATTCAGTAAAAAGAAATTTTGCTTTTTTCCAGACTAAGGAGTATACCCAGAAAGCTTTGTCAAAAGCCACAAAGAATAAGAGTATCAGACACACTTAGTGTGCATGATAGCCACATGATGAGGAGTGTGGTCAGAAATACAATTTATTAGAGTTAATTTAGCATTTCAGCTAAAACTTTGAAACAAACTGGCTAGAAACTGTTTAAAAATAATTAAATTTTGTAGTGTCATCAGAAATGTAAACCATAGTTACTCTAATAAAAAGAAATTTATAAGAATTAAAAATATTGTATCATATATAATGCCAATTTATTTTACTAGAAAAATAGCATTTCAAAGACTTAGTGTAAACAAACAAAGACCAGGAAAAATGGGTCTTTGTCTTCCAGTGCTGATTTAGTGGAGTAAACTGTTAGTTCTGTACTTCACCAAAAATAGGACAACTTCAGTACTATTTACTAACCTGAACCTGGATAATAATTACTGAGCTTTTGTTACGTGCATTGTACTATAACTTCAGAGTCCCTGTCACTGATCACTGCCCCATTAAGCAAATTGCTACTACTGAATACAAAAGTGAAACTAAATAAGGATCCTGTCAAAGTCATTTATCTGTCACGCATGCTTCATAACTGGTTTTGCAATTGCAACAGCCCTGAAGTCAAGGTTTCTTTTTCAATCTGGTATGTACCCTTGATGCTGCTGTAATTAGAGTATTGATTTTACACCACTGAGGAATGTACCATGACTCCTATTGATTTCAATGAGTAAATCAAAAAGACATGTCCTGTTGTAGTAGGTCTCTGAAATGGCTAAAAATATGGCAAAATTCTTGATAGAAAAACCATGTGGCAGCTATAAATAGCTATAAAATCAGTCTAGCATATTGACTATTAATTCAGAGACCAAAGTTTTACCTAGTAGTGTCCAGAATTTTTTTTTCTCCTTCCCTTTTCCTTTCCTCTAAAAACAGGTTTCTTATTTTAAATATAGACAAGCATATATGGAAAAGGCATAATGCAAAGGAAAAAAGCCAGACCAAAAAATCCTTTACTGTCTTCTCTAAGGAAAGGAAAGAGAAAGGGAAAGGGAAAGGCAAGGGTAAGGACAAGGCAAGGAGGTGCAATACCCTGGTAGAGAAACAAACAGACATTAACACCAAAAAGAAAAAGCTTTAGTGGTCCCTGAGCCTGTTAAACCCTATAAGCCTCACAAAGCCCACAAAATATGCACAGATCTTTAAGTCAATGCAGGAGCTCAAACTTTTTCTCTGTAAGAAGTCATATAGGCTATTGATGGAAATAAGGAACTACAGAGCTCTGGACCCAAACCAGAAGGGAAGTATAATAATATTAAATCAACACTAAATACCAGACTTTGTGAAAAGACTCTCAGGTAGTCAAAACCAGGTTTAAACCAACTTCTACCTACTAAACATAAGGCAGAGACTTTTCCTGGGACTATGTTCTACCATAAGGGCCTTTCTTGAATCTTTTTCACAACTACAGGTTTCATCTGTATAACAATTCCTGTAAATAACACTGCAACATCTGGTTTTAAAATACATTTCAACAAAATTGAGTTGAAGAAGACACGGCCAAGCTGAACTTCTTCACATACAACAGTTGGTACTAGTAGTTTAGAACAAACATTGTGTGGTTTTACAGGTTCCACTACTATTATAATTCCTTATTTCTTCCTTTTTGTAAGGAATTTCACCATACTGCTCAAGGTACTACTACTGCTTTCTCTCCAGTATTGAATGCTGGAGACAAACTTCCTCACTCATGAACCAAGCCTAGGATCAGACACTTCACAAAGAGACATTCTATATTCAGGAGTTCTAATGAATTCAGGAGTCCTGTTCAGGAACCCTAATGAAATAAACGAAGCTCTGTGTGTCTGTGTGCAGGAGTAGAGGGAGCTAATTATGAGGACATCTTTCATTCTTTCATTCATGCCAGCTGTGTGCACACTAAACAATTCCAAATTCATTTATATTATTTCCTTTAATAGTCCTAGGAATGTTCCAAGTAAAATTGATTTCATAGTCAGTTCTTCACTAAAGTGGGCCGTCTGTTCCTTGTAAACAAACCTCAAAAGAATAAGTTTCCTCCAAATTTTAACTTACGCCTTTCAAAATGTCAGAATCTTCTAGTTCTGGGAATAAATATAACACAGCATCTTTAGGAAGAAAACTACTACAGAGACTTTATCTGCTTAAGGTAAAGAACTCAATAACAAGTGTTGCTACTAAAGGCAATAGCATGAGTTCTTATGGGAATAAGAACAAATTTAGGGATTGAATTCACAAAAATCACATAAATTCCTCCTTGAAAATATGCAAAAACACTGCTCCAGGATCTGTAGTGAACTCTGTGGCACTCTGCACCAACATTAGTTTCAGAATGCCTTGGGGTATGGTTAAATGAAAAGCACACCATAGTAGCATATAAACATACGCATATACATATACATACGTAGGTACATATAATTGAGTTCTGAAGTCAGAACTTGTCTTGCCTTTGAACCCTATTTGAAAAAAGAACAGTGTTTAGTCATTTAATGTATCATGTATTGCTGGTAAATGAAATACTTTTAAAATTTATAATGCAACTTAGGGAGTAAAAATTGTTTTATTTCTTTGTCATGCAATCCGGTTGTGAGTGTGATGACTGACAGATCCCCTTAGTAGACTAGAAGACTGCTGGATGGCTGCCTCAAACAATGAATCTCAATCTTTCCCTTAATTTTTTTTCCATTGCTCATTACACGTTACTGCACTCATGTTTCTATTAAAAGGTTTGTATCTTATGTTAATGTGGTAGAAATAAAAAAGCTTGTGATTTCCTGCCTCCAGAACGACTCGACATAATTATAGGCTTATAAATTCTGGTTACTGATATACTATCTTTCCATTTTCATGTTGTCTTCATAAATGCAGATTTGTATTTGGGAGATACATACTCACAGTTTCAATAGCCATGGGGAGTTTTTGAAGCAGAAGGTGTATATCAGTTTTACATAAATATAATTATTCCTTATAGTATGTACTAAAACAAACTTCCAGCTGTTAACATTATACGAGTTCTTGGACTCTCATGTGATTGTTATCATGCCGAATTTCTTTTTGAAAGCATTTCTACTTTAGGCTGTTCTTGGTGTACAAAAGAATAAGAAGTAATGCTAACAGAAATGTTGCTGTAGTGAAATATTTCTCTATGTTTCAGGTAAAGAATATCATGTAATTTGCAATGATAGCCACAGTAATGAATGCATATAGTAGTCAGCTATTACCAGCAGTAATTGGTGCACCTTTCATCTCCTGTCAAGCAGAGTGGCGCGGATTAGGACCAAAAGGCTGCTATTAGGTCTCTCATTTCCGGACTCAGACAAAGGAGGTGCCTGTCTGAGCTGATAGCTTTTGACCCTTTGATCAGGCCACATCAGAAGTCATCCAGACATAATGTAGTAACCTGATTTCTTGTCAGTGGTCTACTGTCTTTGATGCAGGTAAACTTCTACTGCAAGTTGCATTTATGAAGGGAAAACACCACAGCATAATCAAGAAGGTGTATAGTTACCAAATCACATGGAAAGGTTGTTTTGGCATCCTACTTTCTTTGAAGGAGGTAGTAAATAAGTTCTATTAAGATTATTGAAAATATATTTTTATAAACAGCCCTAAACACTGTCCTTCAGAAGGTTGAGTTTGCCCTCCCCAGTGCAACAGGAACTTAGGCATGGTTCAGTGTTAATGAAAGGTCCAAGAAAAATAACAGAAAATCAAATTTACTCTTGAAGGAGGGGGAAAAATTCCCTGTTTGGAAAGAAAATGTATTTGGAAAATTTTACTCTTAAGTAGTTAGGCAAACAAAATACATTTCAGAGCAAGACTTTTCAAGTTTTACATTCTTCCACCATAAATCTAGGATCTCAAGTACAGACATTTAAAATGTACATCAATCATTTCTCATTTTATTAAAAGTTTTGCCAGCAATTATTCTTCAATGTTAATATTATTGTTACAGTGGGCTACAGAAACATTTTCATCACACATTCAGGAAGATGCTAAACAACATTTCAGATTATGTAAGTAACAGTAGGAGTAAGTGCAATAAACCCACTTACGTACCATAACTATAAGGAGACTTGATATAAAACTTCTGAAGTCTTCTTCTCAATTTCACAGACATATACTACAAATTTGTTATAATAGCCGATGTTCCTCTCATGACAAATGATGCTCAGTATTTTCTGAAAAAAATCCTGTTGCAGAGTGGAAGAGTACTGCACTGTATTTCACTCTGTGCCCAGTGTTTTTTTTCAAATCCAACCTGAAAAGACCTTGGTCTGTAACATCATAAATAAAAACCTTTTTGAAGTGTCTAAATACTTAGAGAGGTAAATAACATTCAGCTCAGTCTAAATAGTTGAATAAAACTATCTATCTATCTATCATAGTTGAGGAAGTGTAATAGACATACTTTTGAAGTCTATCATCCAAAATTTCATTATTATTTGTTCTTTTCCACAGTTACATTACAGTGTGATGTATGGCAAGTCGTATAGAAAACCATGTTAAGAAACTATTATTCTGCTAGAGGAAAAGTCAGCCTGCACAAATTTCCTGAATTTTAAATAATTATATAGCCCGTTAAATGCAAACAATCCAAAATAAAAGAGCAGAACTACAACTCTATCAAAGGAGAAAGAAATTTTGAATTTCTTTTGAAAGGGCTAAGATTTCACTCATGGTAGTAAACGTGAAATTCATTGTTAGATGATTTTTAAAATGTATTAAAAGTTAATCTAAATTAATTGATTGAAATATTAATGACATCATGGAATACTTATTTATTGTTCAATTTTCCCGCTTCAGATATTCATAAGATAAAAACAGAAGATAAAAAAAAAGTCCTTTTTTTTTTATTAGAGGTATTTTCTTAGTCTTAGTTTTTTTCAAATCAGCGAGAATGGAAAAGATTTTACATTTGTGCTGTTATGTTCAAGAGCAGATTATCTATTTGAATATGGTCCTAATTTGTTTGAAAAATTTGAGAGTTCACCACTCAACATTGTGTGTGGCTGTTTGTGAGGCTCCTGCTTCTTGTACATTCGTGCTGACAGATGGGAGATATTTAGCTAAAGGGGAGGAGCAGAGTTTCTCCAATTGCATTATTTACACAGGAGAAACACCACCAGAAGACATGTACAGTGAGCTCAGCATTTGGCCCCTCTGAGCTTTGTAACCTCTGAAAATAATTTGTGTTTTATGCTGAGGCTAGAAGGAGGGCAGCCTACAGCTGAATACTATGCTCAGTGATTTTCTTTAATTTGTTCTCACTAAAGAAAAAACAAAGGAATGTGAATATTAATAATGGATGCTGAGGATCCAACTAATAATGGCAAAAGTGGTGATATTTAAGGTTAAGTACAGGATAATTTTCACAGTGTTCAAAATTACTTTTAAAGGTGTTAATGTATGTATCTAGGTATTTATAAAAGTATTTA
Source organism: Coracias cyanogaster (assembly GCA_033124195.1). NCBI lineage: Eukaryota > Metazoa > Chordata > Aves > Coraciiformes > Coraciidae > Coracias > Coracias cyanogaster. The sequence goes on along the minus strand of JAVSBS010005578.1, from coordinate 9,927 downwards.
AAGATATACAAGGATAGAATATTGGCATTCTCTTCTTCCAAAACCCCAATTCTTTTCTCTGATAAAAGTCAAATATTTAAATTAATCTATTAAGATATGAGACATTTCTTTTGTAAAAGACAATAATAATCTATCCATTGAGCTCAGAGGACAAAATTATACTGACTTCAAGGTCTCCTATAGCTAAATCCATTTCAAATAAATAATATGACTGACACTTAGCCAGGTTTGTCTCCCTCTGTATGTAGCTCTCTAGTGGTGTCCCACCAGGCTTTGCACTGATTAACATCCAGACATGTAACTCATACTTGCATTTTCATGCTTTCCGGTAATGAGGACATCAACATGGTGATGGTTATGATTTATGGGAGAACCCATACATTATTTACTATCACAGTTTAAGAACCTGTATGGAAACAACAGAATGACAGGGATAATTTAGTTATGCTTTGGTAGATCCCTGTACATCCACCACCTACATCCCCACGTAACAAGTTGCACATAGAATATTTTTTCATACAGTGTCTTACGTTTTGTTTTGGTTTTTTTTAAAGACAGAATTATTTCTCATTTTAAATGGACTGGATATACCCATCAGCCCTTATCTGACTTCCTCAAATCCCATTAGAAAACACAGGGCTGGAGAAGAATAACAGTACATTTGCTTACAGTCCTGCCATTTGGAGGATTAAAGGGCTGTCTTAGATGTTTAACTATTGTTTTGAGGATGGTGTACTACCATTGAACACCTTGCATTTACTTGCAATATAGTTTATAAAATGTTTGCTATTTGTTTTAATTCTGATTTAAGAAGGATGCTAATTCATACGAGGCATCTACAGCATGATTAATACATGAATTCTATTGCATAATGCTGTAAATCAGCATTGATTATTGAATTAGATATGCATTAGATACCTATTTAATTGAAACTCTCAGTATATGCTAGATCATATGCAAGGGGTTGTTGACTTTTCTTAACTGTTTAAATAAAAACTTCAGATGCAGCTTCAGCTTCTCATTTCCTTGGGTTTGCTGCAAGTTCATCTTCCCCAAAAGCCAACCAAGAACACTGGAAGGATTGGCTAAAGTGTAAGGATGGGATAACTGAGTAAGAGTATGCTGTTTTAAACAGCTAGCATAATTTGAGGACCCTGAGAATAAGGACCAACTAAAGAGAAAAAAACAGCAAACAAAGAGTCATAGCTATTGTCAGATATGCAAAATGGTTGAGAGTTAAAGGGTTAGCATACTGGAGAAATGGCAGTGCAGAAGTTTTTGACTTTTTATAACATTTGATGGCACACAGATTGTAAGTAGACCATAAAAACAAGCAGACACCAACCTTAAGCATGAACATTGCTCTGTTCATGTTGTCGTCCCCCTGGGAAACAGTGTTGAAGCTTTCATGAATAGCACATAGCTTTCATAAGTAGCACATAGCAACTTTTCCCTTAAAAACTGGGAAAGAGTGTTGAAGCTTCCAAAAGTAGCACACAGCCAGAATGTAGTTTCCTTAGAGTACATCTATCAACTTCAGTGAGCCAGCATGTATAAGCAAGATATTTCTGTGGTAAAGCCCCTTGTTTAAATTCTAGACCTCAAAGGAACCATTTATTGTGCAGATCTTATCAGTTACCCTCAAAACTAGTGCAAGATTTTTCTACTAGGGCTAGATGACTGCATCGTTCCATATTCCTCTATTTTTCTCATCTAAAATCAGGTTGCCAGTAACACACAAGCAATTTGAAGTCTAGACATTAAAGCCAGGAAAAATTGTACTAGGGACCTATACTGAAATACCCTGCCAACTTTCTGGTTTTCTCTAGTAAGACCTGTTTTAAAGGTATTTATTTTCCCAGTTACCAGATGTGCAAAATAAGAGAAGTGACTATGCAGTTAAATAGTTTAACTCATTCTATCTAGAGTACTCACAGACTGGCAAAGTGAAAGACTGAGAGGGTTTTTTAAAAAGTAATTAAAAATGGTCTTCTCTAAGTAATAGCAAACTTTAGTAGTGCTTTTAACCCTAGTAGATTTCAAAAACATTCAGCTGGATGTGATTTTGGCAGGATGACAATTCTAATGGAACCCTTGCGGCTTTAACCCCAAATCTTTATGTTAAAGGTGTAATGAGACTATGAAAGGCCAGAGGAAGTTAAGAGCCTGTTTCTGATCTCACTTAACACCATTTGCATCCTGTAAAACTGTTGACTTTAGTGGAATTGTTCCCAAATTGCGATTGTGTAAACAGAAAAACAATCAGACTCTTGATAGCTGGACTTTGCAAAAGCATACAAGATATGTTCTATCACCTCTCCATTAAAACTCCTGTTTCAGTTAAGTATCATAATCCCAGGGCCATGCCAGTCTCACTGATGATACTGGTGCATAAACAAAGTAGATGTTTTGGCAGAAAAGCTTAAGAAATGGAAAAAGAAAATTCTGAGTCCTATCCAGCTAAAAACATCCGTGGTCTTTGAGGTTATGCAAGGCCCTGAAGACTACAGATGGTGGCTGTTCAACAGGCCAAAATATTCAGAGACAGGTTGGCCTCCAGTGTAAGGTCAAATAAAAGTGTCTCTGTGTGTGGTGTAGAAAGTTTGGTAAATGTGATGGAAAGAAATCTCAGAAAACTCCTATTTGTTGCCTGGTGACCCAATTGAAATTAAAAATGCTTTGTGCTGGTCACTGTAAGGCAGAGTATCACTGTATCTTGGGTTATTATGCAATTAACAGGGCATATAATAACAGGGCCAAGAACTTCAAAACTTTTAAATGTATTTATTCTCACAGTATCCCCACTTGGCATAGGAACTCAAAAGAATACTCCAAAACCCAAACTCATCACACCTACCTTGAGGCATTTGTCTGGGGTGATGAAACAGAAGCCTTAACATTCAGTAAATAGTCAGTTGTTTAGCCCATATAAATTTCACTGGCCCTCTGGAAGTGTTTACTCCATTGACAGTTTAAGCTTCCTTTGGGAAGATTAGGCTAAGCTTTTAAATTCAGGCTCATAACTGAAGTGCCTAAATTTAATGGGAGGAATCCAGACATTAGTGACTTTTCCCTAACTTAACCAGCTATAGAGAGGATATAGCAGAGTTTAGTGACAGTCAGATTTCCTAGGTCTCAGGCCTTAATTATTGAAATGTTCTCCCATTCGTCTTCCATCTAGACACAATGATGAGAGTCAAATGAGAACAGCAATGTTGAGCAACTATCCTAAAATAGCTCTTATATATATGTCTCCTGTGTGTATTCTGCTGGTCTTCCTGTTTCCCAGCAGCGTCCCAGCAGTACCAGTGACTTAGTATTTCTCATATTTTGCCCAGTGGTTGAAGCTTACTTTTTCCTTTTATTTCTTATGCCCAAACAAGGCCACATCATCCAGCGGCAGCCTCAGTATCTCTATCAGGGATATGCTGGAACCTTCTTGCACAGATAATTGTTTGTGTCCAAACTGTCCTTCTAGTTCTAAGGAGTCTCTCTGGCTTTTTGAAGCAGTAACGCAGATGTGAAATATTCCCACGACTGTCTCTGTTTTCATGTGTGTAAAAGAATAATTAAGTATTTTTAATATAAGAGCATAAGTGCCATGTATAATGAAGAAATGCATTTCAAGTGTAAGAAACAGAAAAGAGTTTATGTCAACACTTATTCTCTATGCTCCAAAATCCTATGCTGGTAGCCACCTAGTCACAGCAGAACAGAATTTACAAAGGAATCATTTGTTATTTCATTACAGGCGTCTATGAGCTCTCTATTGGTTGTAGAGACAGCTTACATGACTTTCCTACGGTTTTCTAGACAAATAGCATTCATCTTGACTAACTTAGGCTTCTAAAATTCAGCTCATTAAGTCCATATTTGTCACTCTAAGTGCTGTATGCACTGGCCAGGAACGGACATTTGTAGGTGGCAATGCATCATTGCCTTGTCTTTAAATTTACGTTGCGACGTTGTCTGCAAATGTCTGTATCTTTTTAGGTCTATATAGGGAGTCTCAGTGTTGAGTGCAACCTATCCCATCATAATCAGAATCTGGATCTCAGGCACCTGTACAAAGCTGAGGAAAGATATGGAAACATAAGCAGAGCACCAGGGATCTTCGTTTATTTGTATAATGGACTTACTTAGGCCACCTCATTTGTACCTGCTGAGGACTTAAACTTTGTCTCAATTGTCTAGCTGAACAAAACTGGACAGGAACAAAGGTAACACCAGACTGATCAGAGTATACAGTCAGATACATCAGGTATTTTGATATTTAAAAAGTACTGAGACCTTTTTCCTTGGCAAAATATAATCAGAACATTGAATCACACTACACAAGATGGAGGATTCAGGAAGTAAAGGATGCCAATCCTTTTGCCAGATTCTTGTCCACTGATTCGAACAAAATGAAGATCTGTGCTGATTCCTAATGCATATTTAATATGCACATTTCTTCGGAAAGAAAATATGCCTGGTAACTGCGTGTTATGTAAGACACACACACATCACAACTAAAGATTTGTTTGTCCTAAAAGCAGGATTTGGATCAGCTGAACACTGAGAAGTGTAAAAACAGTCAATAGTTTTCTAATTAACATATTTATGGGATTACTGGAGCCCAGAAAAACTACTGGGAATTTGAATAGTACAGACTTGATCAGGGAAATAAAGTTTCATTGTTTGTGTGGCTGTAGTTATTTACAAAAACCCTTAGAGACACATTTCTCTATTTCTTCTGAAGCTGTCTATCCTCAGAATATTTATAACTAGTTTCATGTCTACCTGTTCATTTGATATTGTACTTCTGATTAGCCAGGACAGAATTCTTAACTATCCTAAAACATCTTACTGTCAATAAGGGCTCAGTGATTTCTTCTAGCAAATCTTTTTCTTTAAAGTTATGTTTACTACAGCTAGAAATTTTCAATTTCAAGCAAAGTATCTTGCATCAGAAAACCTGAGGCATCCTACCTACTACTTTGCATTTATGGCAGACTGTCAACTTATGTTCAGCCATACAATCAAAACAGTAGAGTTCTTAGTTTATTATTCACCTGTAGAAATAGAGAAAGGCTGAACTGTTGAATCACAGGATGGGAACTCACTTCTCTAGAATCTAACTTGTGCTTAAAGTATAGGAACTTCATGCCAAAACTCAGGAAAGAAAGTGTTTCATGTCTACATATGGATCCTTAAAGAGCCCTAATATTCTCCTAAAGCAATGTTACAATGCAGATTGCATTTCTGAAAGGAATTCAAGTTCTGTACTTCATTTTTATGTAACAAAGCAAGTCAAACTGCTTTCATGCAAAAACCAAAAGGAATGGAAGGTCAGATTTCTGAATTAACATATTTTTTAACATCACAATTAACATTATAATTATTAATATAAAGGGGAACAAAGTATTCCTTTTGAAGTTAACAGTTCCTGTAACATTTTTACTGAAATGATAGCTGTACCATGCAGAAGCTATGAAAGCGGTGATTCTCAGAGTCTCTCAAATCTTCTGCTAAAACACAACTTTGAAGGTTGTTGAAGGAAATTGTTCGTTTGCCAAGATGGAGAGAGAACCTGGATTATGGTCTCTTCTCTTGCAGTCTTCTTGTGCATTTTCTGTTTAACAACCACTGGTAAAACACATAAACAGCTTTAGGAACTAGGACAGAGGCTAGAATTCCTCCACCACATCAGTACAGATAGAGGCTTAAACACAGGTGTGGGAAGGGATGTCACCTGAATTTTATTATCTCTTCTGTAAAATGTCCCAGATTCAATAAGAATGATAGAAATATCACAAAGCATGGTTTAATCTTTTGTTTAGAGAAGGTTTTGGAAGACTGGGCATTGTATTCAAACCACTTTGGGAGAAAAAATGAGGAAAGGCTAAAACCCAGATCTTTTTTCCTGAGCCTATCTTCTTATATTTACGCTATCGCTTCTGTGATTTCTGAGAAAATGAATGGGTGTTCTGCAAGCTAAAAGAACAAGTGTTTATTCCAACTCAGTTCTAGATCTAACAGTTTTCACTAGCTGCATGTTAGGTGTCTGCTTCCCAGGAGCTCTGTAAAAGATACATAACACTAAGGAAGCCTGAATTGGGCCTTTTAACTTCAAAGGCACTGATTTTTAAAATGGATTGTCATTGACCATAAAGATCAATCACCTAACTGAGGCTGAATGACCAGAACTGGTTGCCTACTTGTAGACAGAGAAATAAGCTACCTTCTATACACAAGTTATTTGAATCAAACCAAATAGCAAGTAATTAAAAGATGTTTTTAAAGTTCCCCCTGAACTTAAGACTATTTCTTGTCCTAATATACTTTGACTTGGCCACTTTAACCCCACAAATTCATCACTAAAGACTCACTTACAGGAGCTCTTATGTAAGAATGAAGCCACTCACATAAAAAGGTTCCAGTTAATGCAAACATATCAACCCATAGTTTTAGTAGTACACCACCAGCAGTATACACAAAGCTTATTTTAACCTTGGAAAGCTGGCTTCCTGTGGCTCAACTTGGACTCCACAAAGAGACAGATACATCCTGAAATCCCTCCCAGTGTGATTCTCCAATTCTCCACCCATTCTCCAGATCTTGGCTGCTACCTCATATCCCAGTTCACAATCTCTTTCATGAAGTCCTGAAATTTCCATAGTATCTGTGCCAATATGAATCTAACCAGATAAATTTCTCCAAAACCTGGTCAGCTATTATAGGAATGAGTGAATCGCTTGTCTGAAATTTTGGAGGCATAAAAGGGTGCTGAAAGCAAGATCTGAAGGATACTTCACAGGCTTTATAGTGAGCACACATCATTGTGACCCTTTCTAGCCTGTCTTTTATAGCTCAAATAAGCTTTCCCATGAATTCCTTCATCAAATATGAATTCAGCAAGAGATACAGAGAGGATAATATAGTGAAATACATTATATCCAACACAGTGAAGGATCATTCCCTCATAATTCAAAAAGTTCTGATTTTTACATCTAATTCTAAAGGTAGAGTTCAAATCCCAGCAGAAGTCTCCACCTAATTAAAAGTTTCCATTCAATAATTAGAATTGCTTTGATTTCTGGTTACTTTTTGTTAATATGATGTGCTGGGATGAAACCTAATGCAGAAGTCCCTGTATCACCATATCATAGTAGATTTCACAAATAGAACATGACAGAGAACACAAATTCACCAAATACAGATTAACAAAATGGGAAAATATCACTAACTGGGCTTCAATATTCATTAGATTAAAAAAAATAAATCATTACAAAATATTTTGTTCCAAAAGTCTATTTTCCTGAAAACAATTATAGCAAGTATGAAAGATGTTTAAAATTTTATTCTGTTATTTCACCTAATCCCTGCTATTTTTGCAATTCTGTTTAGAAAGCTAAACTGTCTCTACTGCCATTTCTGAAAACACATCCAATAAAAACATTTCCTGGATTTCATATTTCAGAAACTTGTGAAAATCCTTTTTTTTAAAGCCCTTTGTATTGCACACATGGGAGATGTTTGTTCATCCCACTGCACCTTTTAAAACACTGTTTCAAACTTGTTTACCATTTCGGTGCTGGATTAATTGTGTGGTGACCTCTTTTATACCAGCAAAGCTGAGTTAATAGCCAGCAAGCAATATGCATGCAAACAGTCCCTTGAAATCATACTCAGAGAGCACTGGTACCCAATAGTATCTCAATTTCCCCTCATTCCCATTAGTGATGGAACTTCACTTCTGATTGTAGAGAAAAGTTCATTATTCCCATGGCATCAAAAAACCATCAAAGTAAACAGCATATGGCCTTTGACCTGTGCTGGTTTGAGGAACGTGATGGATGAGCTGCACTGTGAGGTTTCACAGACCTCACCCCAATTCTTATTCCACAGTGGAACAAAGAAGTTACTTCTCACTGTATCTGAGAATTTGAGCTTGGGAATGGGCCCTGAGCTCCTTTTTCTACTGCTAGGCTGGAGTGTCTTTTCCCATTTTTCAACAAAATGTTAATTTCAAAATGTGTTTTTTAACCTACACCACTCAATCCTTGTTTGTTCTAGCCCACAGAAACTCTTTCCCTCCTTTTGCTTTACAGTTTTCCTCCCTGACCTTCAGCCAAATTAGCTTATTTCAGCTATTTGCCTTGCTCAACTTCTGCCTCTTAGAAAATCCAACAACAGTTGAGAATTTCTTTCTTTTTTTTTTTTTTTTTTTAATCCCTATCATTTTTTGCTGAAGTCTACAGTTTCCTGAGTCTATTTGGGAACTAAAACTCACAAACACCCGCATTCTGAACTGAAACCAGGAAATACTTCTAGTTGGAGTATCTAACTCATTTACTGACACATAAAGAGGTATCACTGATTTTAATGAACACAAAATGGATAGAAAATTGAAACACCAAACAACATGTCATAAAGTTTAATAATGAAATTTTCTGAAAACCATGTTTAAGCTACTGTGAAAAAACCCATGAATAAAAAAAAAAAAAACCACAATGAACTGGCCTGACACAGATCATGAAGTCACAATATTTATCAGATTCTTTGACAAATCAACTATTTTCCATCTATTTGACTAATCTTTTAAAAGTTATGTGTGGTCTATTTAACATAAGTATTAATGAATGTTTCTGTATTCAAACAGTGATTTAAACAATAGTCTATAGCACGTGGAAATCCCTGTTAAAAATGTATTAAAAGGAAATAAATTAAATCAATTAATGGTGCAATGACATAAGGAAACAAAGAATGCTAAAGGAGAACGTGGGCACTATATTGGACATCCAGCATTCTACAGAGGGTATTTTACTTATTAAAATTTATTTATTTATTTCCTTCATTGTGAATCTTCACAATGGGTCAACACTGTGTTGAAATATTTCAGGCAGATATACATGGGACAGGAAAATAATTTGGGGTGGTTCTTTTTTTTTTTTTTTTTTTGGTGGATCATTACGTATGCTCACTATACAATAAGATTCCTTTCTACCCCTTCGAAACTAAGGTCAACCTCAAATTTCTACATGGATTCTGTCTGTAATAACATGAACTAAGCTCTTTTACTTTGCTTCACATTGAAACAGAGCCTTTTTTGAGGCCATGATATCAAATTGTCAGCTGGTGAGTTTCAGATAAATAACATAGTCTTTGAAGCACTAAAAAGTATTCTTGGAAAACCATAAGCCATAATCCCACCTCCACTTTTCCCCAAAGTAGTTTCCCTGCTGTTCCTTTTTGTCACAAGTCAATTTTCTTTAGATATCTGGATCCAGAATAGTATAGACCCCGAACTGTAGAGACCAGGGAAGGAGGGGGGAAAAAGTAACTTGGAAGGATAGGAAATATGGTCTGTGAGCAGCATGGAAAAGGAGAATGGATAGTAAGTCTTTAATTAGAACTGACATGCAGCAAAATAAACTAACAGCTGAAAAATTAACAAGAACAAAATCCCTAAACAAATAGTTCTTTACATGCTTAATAGTCCAACTGCAAGTTACTGTGAGTTTTCATAATTTACATACTCTCACAGTATGATTAGCCAAATTCATGGATGAAGATTCCATTATAAATGTCACTGGTGGCTAAGAAATCCCAAAACCACAAATGATGAAGGCTGGGACAATGCACCTGGGAAGTAATGAGATATTCCTGCTATGTTTTTATATTTTTCCCTAAGGATCTGCTTTCAGCCACTGTTGGTGACAGAATATGGGCTGGGTGGAGGCTGGTCATGCCGTAGTCTGACTGCTGAGATCTATTTGCTCTAATCAGATACAAATGTCCTACCCTTCAGGCCAGAAGAACAAAGTAATTCTCACAATCCCACCACAAGAGTACAAAATCATTACATATTTGTGGAATATTCTAGAGGTAACTCATGTAGTTCTGCCTTTAATTATTCTATGGCATACAGCCATATTCTTCATC
>JAVSBS010005575.1:0-41095 GCA_033124195.1 Coracias cyanogaster | reverse complement strand
CCCTGGACAACCCTTTTGGCGGAGAAATTTTTCCTAATATCCACTCCAGCATCTCAATGTCTTTCTTGTAGTGAGGGGCCCAAAACTGAACACAGTATTCGCGGTGGGGCCTCACCAGTGCCAAGTACAGGGCACTGTACTCCCTACTCACTTCCCTAGTCCTGCTGGCCATGCTATTTCTGTACAGGCCAGGATGCTGTTGGCCGCCTTGGCCACCTGGGCACACTGCTGGCTCATATTCAGCAGCTGTCGAGCAACACCCCCAGGTCTCTTTCTGCCAGGCAGCTTTCCAGCCACTCTTCCCCAAGCCTGCAGCATTGCATGGGGCTGTCATCCACACTCCATTTCTTGCTGTAAAGGAATCTTTATTAGTAGCTTTTAGTTGTTTAGTAGATTCAGTTGTTACTGAAGGTGAGAAGTGTGTCAAAGCTTTGCTCAAAAAAATGCTGCGGTGACCTTCACTAGGTCCAGTGGTACAGTCATTGGTGATATCATTAAAAAATGTCTTTACAGTTTGTTTCTCCAGACTGTGGTGAGGGACCGGGACAGTACTAATTGTGTTTTCGTTTTGAACTGCTAGCAGAGCCCCTGAGAATTACCACAGTGTCTGGCAGGACAGACACCTTGCCATCACTGCAAGGCAGTCTGAGTTCATCTCAGAGATACTTCTCCTTGTCATGTTTTTTACGGGAAATTTATACTCATCTTGCTCAGTTCAACAGCAGGAGGCCTTACACAAGAGCCACTGTTTTCTTCACGAGCCTACTATTTTTCTTTCCAGATATGTAGCAAAAATCGACATATCTAAGCATAACATACTGCAGTGTGATATCTTTTTTGACAGTGGGAACAGGGAATCAAAGTCAATGACTGTAAAACTGGTTTAGCCAACAGAGAGAAAATGAAATATAAACCCTTTCAGTATTCCACATGGTTTAATATTGTACAGGTGCTGCCAAAACATTGCACATTTCTAAAATACCCAAACAACCTCTCTCCCACCAAACTCCAAGCACTTTCAAAATCTAAGATTAATAAAGAATGTTTCCACTTGAAGAACTAAAGGAATTCTGACCTGTGTTTCTGGACTTTTTGCAAGTACTTAAAGTTTGATGACTTTGGATTTGTGCCAGTGAGATAAAGCCAAAAAGTGAAAGTTGTGACTTTTTTTTTCCTCACATGATGCAAATACAGCCATGAAGAAAGTCTTCAGTGAAAGTGTTTATTTGTAGTAACCTAAGGTGTTCACAGCAATACCAAAAAGAAAAATGTGTTTGTCTTCTAAAGGTGCTATTTTTAGGCAGACATTGCTCTTTTAATTCTCTTCTTCTGGTTGCTAAAATAACACAAAATTCCTTGTGTGTGACAAGCTATCGTGCTCCTGGTCAGGCTCTTCAGAATGTTCCACACTTTGATGCCTGACTACTTTTACAATTTTAATTGCCCTGTTACTTTGTGTCAAGCTCCTTTCATAGGTGTCATTAACAAATTTGCCAGAGTTCTTTGAAGGTGGGCAGAAGGAAATCTGAACACCACAATCACCATCTATAATAATGATCCAGTCCTGACCACCAGACTGAGCTGTCTCTATGCCCCTTCTCCCCCTCTGTCAAGAAACCTCTTTCTTTTTTAAAAAAGTGATTTAAATACCACTGTTCAAGGCTAGATGCTGGCCAAATGCATCCCCAGATGAAGTGGGAGCTCGGTGCATTAGAACTTTGAATGATGATGCAAGGCAGTCTTCACAGGGGAGTAGCAGTGGATAATCTATGCTTAGCAGTATTCTTGGCAAAAGACCATATCTCTGAGCCAGTTAGCTATGGCTGGAGGAACAACCAATGAAACTCTCTGGCTTCTAGTATGGATGTTATTTACTGTGATGTTAGCGTATGAGTAAGGATGCTTAAAAAGAACAGAGGCCTCATTGGTAATGAGAAAGTACAGATGAATTAAATCCTTCAGTGTTTGCCAGGAGAATGACTGTTGTATTTTAAAGAAAAATAACATTTTCTGTATTTTCAGGGAATCTTTCCTAACACTTGAAGAATAGAAGAAAAACAAACAGAAATGCCTTATTGCAACTCCCCAAGATATTTAACTAACTGTGCAAGAAGTGATACTAACCTTGCTTATATTTTAATATTGATCTCTGTCTGTAGGTTTTGATGGTACACTTGGGTAGAGAGATGTCACCTCAGACAAAATATAGCCTTTTTTGCATGCAGTTTATATCTAATGATGGGAATAGCATGCCCTGGCAGTACAGAATCTAGGTACAATACAATAGGTTTGAGTATAATGAAATGCATGGAGCAGTAGAGAGGAGGGGCCTTTAAAAATCTTGTGAGTGTAATTCATTATAACTTGAGAGTGGGTGAAAAAGGGCAAGAGAGCTTAAGTTTAGAAAAGGTGAAGCACTGTTCATTTAGAATCTATGTCTCTTACGTATAGACAAAAAAATACCTGATGACATCACAAAACTTAATGGACTCTTCAGATTATTACAATATTTCTGGCTTTCAGGTGATAAAAAATTAGTACACAAGTAGAAATGGTCTTAGAGACAAGGTGAAGCTTAAATAAAATTTAGAAATGTGACCTTAAAGTATGAGGAAAAATAAAATCCAATTCAGCTTTCTTGCCTGCTTCTCTGGGACTGGTCTTATAAATTTATCCCTTTCCAGTTTACCTTAATATGAACATAAATTAATCCAGACACTGTAAATGGAGAACTTTTACTATAAAATAAGGCATGTATCAACTGTGTCAATCTCTATTCAAAGCAGAGAGGCTTCTCTGCTGGCAGCAGAGCAGGCAGAACACTACTGAATGCTGCATGTATCTGTCTACCCATCCGCCTGGATCTGATTACCTTTCCTACAGACGCTGTGCATAGGCTTCTCACAAGTAAAGCACATTCATTCCTTCTGAAGATAAACCAAGGAGTTGTTCCTTTTGGTCACCGAGTTACAGACTATTTTTGGACAAGAATGCTGTTGCTTGCAATCCCCTTGCGGTATCTGTGAGACTTGCTAATGACCATGGTGCCTGTACATATAAACAGTCTCAAATCATGACACATTCCCTCTTGAAAAGACAAATATGTCTGCTCATTCCCTTCAGAGGCCTGGTACTGTTGATCACATCGCCACAGCAAGAACTTTAATCCATACCAAAAGCCATTTGTAATAGAAATTAATAAAAAGCAAGCCCACAGGAGTGAGTATCTCTCACTCACGTAGCAGCTGTATAGAGACAGCTGTCTCTACCAACATGCTAATACTTGTTTCAGTGTGATAAAATACAGCACTGAAAAGCCATACAGTCGAACTATGCAAAAAAGAGACAATAATTGAAACATGACCACATCCTTCTGCAGAGGCTTCCTCAAGACAAGGTTGTACAGTTTCTACGCTTAATTTGCTTTGAAAGCACTCTATGTTTTTTAAAACAAAGTAAATAACATAAGAAAGCTCAAATTTAAGACACTGAGGTGTCATCCATGAGAAACCTTCCTTGTAGAAATTCTTCAACTATTTATAACTTCTTAAGCATTGAGTAATGTGAGCATCGCATTGTGGTTGGGCTTATCGTTTTAGGATGATGTGTAAGAACTTGGGATGTGCATGTTTGATTTGCAGCAAGGTACTTGCAGTTACTACTTGTAACTTATTTTATTCTAGAAGCTAGTAGAAAAAAATCCTCAGGAACTGACTACATTAAGAGTATCTACCATACTAGCAGAAGTGGGCTTCCATGAAGACTACTGATAGGTGGAAGAGTAAAACCAGATAATCTTCAAAACGTAAGGTTTTTGGTTTTTTTTTTTTTTAATCTTGGATTTGTGAAGAAACAATAGTATTTGCATCTAGCTATCATTCTGGGTGTTACTTATATTGAAGATTGCTCTGTGTTTTTTGATCACTACTCAGGTAAACTGTAAATGTTTTTAGTGAATCAGAAAGAGTTTTGCTTTCTGGTGCAGAGTCTTGTTTGGTAACATACCCTTCCAGTCAGCAGGCTACTAAAAAGAGGGATGAGAAAGCTCCCCCTGCCACTTTTATGTTTTGAACAGAAGAGGTTTTTTCCTATGATTTTTGTATATTTTTTTATATTTAATGAGTTTGCTGGGCTCTGCAGATCTTTTCTCCCATGAGACTGATATGAAAGCTAGTGTGTTTGGGTCCTTTTCAGTTAGTAATAGCAGCCGTTACTCAGTTTAAAGCCTTAAAAATGGCAATCACAGTGCATGTGCAGGAGATCTCCAGAGCAATCAGATCTGTGTCTGCCAGCAGAGTGTTCACCTGGCAAAGAAGGGCTGTTTAAGTCTACTAGATTTTTTTAACTAGCCAGTCTGTATTTACTGGGGAAAAAAAAACCCCAACTTGTTCGGATGTTATAATTAACTGGTTAATAACTACAGGCTCCTTACCAGCAGAACAGCAGGAAGAAAACTGGAAAGCACTGTTACGACTGTTCTAAAATCACCTGGTTGCTCCTTAAAAACATTTCTGCTGGATGCTGGCCTGAGCAGTGCATCTCTGTGGCCTGCTCTGTGTACTCAGAGGGGAAACTTACCCACTTTTTTTCAAAAATCAAACCATACTTCAAAGGCTCTGTGGCAACTTCAGTGTTGCCACTGATGTGGTTCTTAGAAGTGGTGAAATAACCTGAGTGAGCTGTAACTTGTCCATGTTAAGTACCAATCTCTGGGAACATGCAGCAATCTGGAGTTCAGGAACTTGACATCTCAGTCGAGTGTCCAGCACCCTGGGCAGGCTTTTCCAGGCCAGCCTGAACCTTTCATACTTGCTCCAACTGTGCCTTACAGCTACTTCTTGGAAGCTTGAGCTCGTGGAGTCCAAGAGGGCCCAAGCTGGTCCTTCTGGGGTCATGCCTCCCACTTGGTGAAGCAGTTTGCTTGTTCCAGATTTGAGCCAGGGAGAAACCCAAAATGTGGGTCTTGTGGATGATAAAGGAGTGTTTGATGGAGAATTTGAGTCCTGAGCAACTACAGCAACACAGATGTAACAGGACAGTGTGCAAGCTGTGATATGCTGCAACACCACTGCTGCTTGCTTAGCTTAAAAATGTCAGTCAGCCAATTAGTTCAGTGAAGCTTTTCAAAACATTGCCTGTGAGGTTATTATAATTAAAGTGCTAACACAAGTAGCCCACATAGCAAGTTCTGAGCAGCAGAGAAAAAATCTCAACACAGGGTCGAGTCTGGGCCTGACTGGAACTGCAGATAAATACTTGACATTAGAATCAGGGATTTTTAATGCCTAGTTTACACTGTAATTTTCATCTCTCTGCCCCATTCTGTATAGCTTGCTTAGTATGACAGCACGTCTGCTCAATTCTCCTCCAGCCAGCTGATGAAAAAGCAGACTGCTGAAATATTACAGGTGTCCCTCGTAAGCCAGGGCTGTTATGGTATGCAGCACCATATAGCGCAGACAGGCTGTGTTCCAGCTGTGCTTCAGGGATGAGGGGAACTTGCTGTGCAGCTGTGCAGAGGAATTAGTGACTGCATTCAAGCATAGCAACATCAATCACGAAGAATCAATTCTTACTCCTCCCCTCAGAGCTGCAAAGTGCCAGGGGCCAGCTGCCCTCAAACAGAGTTGATAAACACATCTGAGGAAATGTCAGAGTGGTTCAGGCAGACCTAATACTCCTAAACCACCACTGACAGGAGCCTGTATCTAGTCCAGCCCTCAGTGATGCTACTGTAACAGCTCAAGCCTCTGATCCAGCATGTCTTTTATCCATTCCTCCATCCTCCCCTGGGCTTTCCACGCATCCTTGCTCTCTTGGCTTCATGCTGCTTCAACCCTTCATTTGCATTTATCTCTGACTGTTCTGATCTGCTTTTTAAAAGCCAGTCTTTAATTTATATCTCTTTGTTGCTTTATCCCACTGCAAAAGCCCTTAGATATGCTTTTTCAACACACTCTCACGGACAAGTTCAAACTTTTTTTTTTAAAAATCACCCCCCCAATAGATAGATTTTCCTGTGATGATTTTTTCAGTTTCATTTTTATGCAAGACATTTATATCCTACTACTCCAGCATTTTGAATGTCATTTAACATTCAGCTTGGTTTTTCTGCTTCCTCAGGGGTTCAATTTCCTTTTGGCTAAGAAAGAGAATCTAGGTGAAGATGTAATGCAGCTGGACAATTAGCCACTAAAAATAGTTTGCTAAAGGTCTGGGCAATACAGAGACCTCTATGAACATCAGATTTGCAGATGATGTAGGTTGAGGCTGAATAGTTGCTTAATCCTCAGTGCTCTGCTAAACAATTTACCAAGGCTGCTTTTTAATAAACTTTTCTGAACCAACTATATTGTCCTGCTATAAAAATCCTCAAACCTGTAAATACAGTTGCTCACCATGGCCTACAGAGTTTAAGTTAGAAATAAAACCCTAAAATGAGATTATGGTGACACCTATATTGTTTTGACGCATAAAATTTATGCCATATATACTTAAGTCAAAAGGACATCAGCAACAGTTATTTAATGTCAACTGAATTAGAGTCATGTAACACAGTAGGTAAAATTAAAGTCCAGTGGGAATTTGAGACCTACTTCGCTCAGCTGTGCCTCTTGGTTCAGTGCATTTCAATCAAATGAAAGCAATGTCAATTCCCTTATACTTCATGCTCTGTGGAAGCATCCTCAGTCAACATTTTACTCATACCTACCTCAAAACTTCCACTGACTTCATCCTGAGGAAATGTTGGCTAGTTGCTAAGTAAGGACTTCAGCATTTGGCTCTCAGTGATGACAAGTCCACCTGACCTCATGTAAAAAAGTGTATGGATAGAAGGAACTGCATTGACACTGAATGTCAGTGAAGTGCAAGACTGAAAGCAGAAATTACACCATAAGTTCTGCACAAGCTTGATTTTTAAGGTAAGTTGCAAGTTATTGCTTTTTAGCCTGTAACATAGAAGTGGAAAGTTACTAAATTCTGTTCTAGAGAGAGTGCTCATCTTTGGTAATCCCATGCCCTGAATTTCTGAAATGTGGTTTTGTTAAAGCTGCAGACAACTTCTAAAATTGTTTGGATTCCTAGATTTCAAATAAAAATTATTTAATCAGTCAAACTGTTTCTGGGTATAATTCTTAATTAATTAATTACCTTCCCATGCACCATCATTCCTTCTTCACTTGATATTGCCTTTCAACTTTCTCTCATTTTTAGATGTGTCCAAAAAAACCCCCCAAATTCCCTCAGAATATTTCTTTGCCTCCTTTTCTGAGCCTACAACGTGATATTGTGTTTTCTAATGCTAGCCAGTAGTTTTTGTCCTGAAAGAAGCACAAGGTGGTTTCAGATATATTGGAGTTAGCACCAAAGAGTTTTGTGATAGCAAAACATGATGGAGAGAAAACAGGGAAAAGGAAACATTGTGGGCACTGAGATATTTTCCCAAACCGGGTTTTGCTTTTTCCTGAGGCTTCCAAATCACAGTAAACTATGCCAGCTAATGCAAAGGATGATCAGACCTATTATCTTGGTAAGTCTTATCTATTGAAAAATTAGTGAAGGATGTAATTACGCTCATTGTTAGCTGCATTCCAAGTTATTATCTGTGACAATAAAATTATTAACAGTTAAGCTTTAAAAAGCCAGTAAACTAATTAGTGCATGAGAACTATTCAAAACACCGTCCTTAAGGTTATTATAATTAAATTCCCAATATACATACCCTATATTTCAAACTTAAATTCTAGTGTAGCTTGTTCCATGCAAACTGGCAAATGCCAGGCTCTTGCGATATTGTCAAGAGTGGATCAGAGGCCCTCTTGTCCTAAAGTTGATGAAAGAATCCATTGACATTTTAGTCAGTCACAAGAGGCAGCTGAGGCTCTGTGGACAAAGAGGAAGAAGTGGTACAGAGGAGAGGCTGATGAGTCTGTTGAATCCAACGTTCAGGCGCACATTCACACTAGCAAATTTCCGAGCTGCAAGTCGTCCCTAATGAGGTCTCAGCAGTGGTATCAGCAACAGTGAACTCTGCAGTGCCTCAGGGGCTGCATCTCTCTATTGCCTTGACATCGGTCAGTATACAGCATGGTGCGAGGGAAAGCTACTTGTCCCCTTTGTCAACATAACATGTGGTACAAACATAAACTCTTTTTACATTAACATTTCTGTCATTGCTACCAATGGATGAGGGAGACACCAGAGGAGATTTCTTCAGAACGCTGCAAGTGGACAAAACCAGAGGCTTCTTTTTCCCTTTCCCCTTGACCTCTTGCCTGCTGTCGAGTAGATTTCTGCTGAACTACTGCCTCTTCTACTGCAGTTCCTTTCTAGCTAAAAATGGCTTTGGCTGTATGGTAACTTGACATGGCGATGTCAGACTTCTGTCATAATTATTCTTGCCCTCCAAGCACCACAGAACAAATGATATTTTATGTAACATCATTTTGCTAATGAAAGTGACACTACTTTGATGGGGATGCATAAGCAAATTTGGTAAAACACCTTGCTGTTGGCTCAAAGGTGATGACTATGGGCTGCAGTTTGCACTTGTGATGAAGATTCCTCCCTTCCTTGCTCTCCACTCTCATGAAGGTGAGAGTAGTAATCTGAGAATCCAGAGATATCATAACACTTTCTATTTGACATGGAGCAGTGATTTGCCATTACATCTTTGTCTTAACTCACTAATCACAGGCATTCTGCCTTTCTGTTGTTTGTCTTTGGATGAAATCTTACCCGTTTTTTTTCAGTGTCCCCTGTAGACAAGCCCTTAGGTGATTCTTCCTAATATCTGTGACACCACAAACTCTGCAAGCAAAACCTATAGATCACTTTCTACTTGAACTTAAATCAGATAAGGTAAGTTATAATTTAAAACCCTTCTGAGGGAGAGATTAGTTTTACATGGTCTAGTAGCTGTCCCTGACCTTGCTTATAGAAAGAAAATGACCCATAGGAAAGCTCATAGAAAAATAAGCATTTTACTCACAGAATGTTTATTATTAAAGATGTATTTTTACTTCATGGTAATAATAGAACCTATTACTTGATCTCCTGTTTTTAAAGACAAAAAAGTCCTTTAATACTTTTATTAGTAAAGGACTATTATTATGTATTAATAAAGAAGCCTAGAAAACTTTAGGAAAGATGTGTCAAAGTATAGTGAACAACATCCAGATGTAATACAGGGCCTAGACACATGTGGTCCAATCCAGTGTGATCCAATTAACTATGGCAGCTTGTCAGCTAAAGTTACTGTAAGGGACTGCATGTATGTCTCAATTGCTCAGTTAATTGCTCAGTTCATGTCTTGGTGAAGATCAGTAACTTAGGAATATAGTAACAAGTAACTTATTGATACTCCTCATAAACAAATATACACGTGCAAAATAATGCATGTGGTGTATTCAAAAATTACTTCATTCTTCCTAAATTATCTACATTATGGGAATTCTGTATGTATCAAAATTTAGGACTTGCAGTTAATGGCCTGAAAGTGTCAACTCAGGCACTGTGAATTAGTATAAATGTATTGTACACTCAGTGAATATTTTGATTAAGTTGTATACACTTCAAATTATAAACAGTAAAGACCAGCTGGATGAATTTATATGGGCATGTGCCTTTCCCATCTGGGCCCAAGTATTACCAGACATTCATCACAGGGCCAGAACAACCAGATTGAATTTGTTTGCTGTACCTCAAGGAACATGAGGCAGACATTGGTCCCCTTCCTTCCTCTTGACATGCTGAACAAGGTGCTTTTTGAGGTGCCTTCTGAGAGAGGCATTTTTACTACCTGTGAAAGTCATAGGATCTTCAGGCCAAAGGGTAGTAGGGAAGAGGAACTCAAGCATAGTCAGGTGCCACAGTGATGCAGCGCAATACTAACCACCGTTTCCTAGGAATACTTTGGTTTACAGATGGAGATAAAACTGCTAATTGCACTGACAGTCACTGACAATCAGGGTCACTGGCACTCAGTCGTAGCTACTTTGCTCTGCCCTGACAGGATCAGTCACCCCGCATAGGCAGAGAACTGGCTTCGCAGCAGGTCTCCTGCAGAGATGTTTTGGTGCTTCCAGACTGACCGTCTGCCTCGAGCTCCATCAGTTTGTCCCGTGATAAGTGTGGGTATGGTTTGGCACACTTGCTCTGCACTGGGCTGCTCTCGCTACTGGCTGGAAATCACCCCTTCCATTACAAGTGTGCTGAGAACAGAAGCTCCACACTCTGCAGGATTTCAGTAATTCAAAAGCTGGTACACTTTCAAACTGGAGTGAGAATACTATTGACTTCTCTTTGAGCAGGCCTTTTCCATAGCTGACAGGCTTATTTTATGGTGATGTAATAGAGACTACATTCCCTGAGTTTGCTTGTGGAGAAGGTTGTCTGAGACTGCAACAACTTCACTGAGCTGAACATCCATTTCCTCTGACGCCTTCCTCCACCCAAGAAGGCAAGTTATACTGAAATGCCAAGTTATTCACTTGGAAAGATGTTAGCTTGGTTTAACAAACTTTATTTTCATAAATACAAGCTGGCTGTTTCTTATCATGTTTGTGTCTCTAAATGCTCATACACATTGTTTCACTTTTTGTTGTGGTATCTTTCCAGGTATTAAACTTAAGCTGACCAGCCTACAATTTTCCAGCTTCTCCTTTTGCCTTTCTGCAGAAGAGCACTATGGTTGTTCTTATGAGTCCTCTGTGTGTCCTCAAAGTAGTTCAGGTTGTTTCATTTCTTAATCTTCTAAGGTGAATTTCATCAAGCTCTGCTATCATGCACACATGTCTCAGCTAAATATTTGCTATCTGCCTCTCCTAATTCTAGCCAGTGTTCCAGACCACTGAAATGTGTTAAGAATCTGGTCACAGCTACTCTTTTTTATAAAGGTTCAGGCACTGAACACTTTGTCCTTTTATATTCCTTCATACATTTTTCAGAATTCCTGCTTAAGACTGGTGCAATGTGCTCCATCTTTTATCCTGAATATATTTATAAAAGCTTTTCTCACTGTCTTTTATGTCCTTTGCTGGTTGCAGCTCATTTTACGCCTCAGATTTTCTGATGTTATCTGTAAATCACTTTAAGTTATGTTCAGTGAGCATCCGTGTTTCCATTTTTAAACAATTAATTTTTGATTTTTAGGTCATTAGCAAGCTTTTGATGTTCTTGATATCAAGCATTTACAATACTTCTTATCTCTCCTCTGCAGAGGGATAACCTGCTATTGTTTTCATATAGAACACTGCTGCATTCTATTAAAAAAATGTCAAAAGGATGTTGCAACACTGACTGTTTTTTTTTCCAGTTTTATTCTATTAAAAAAGAATCATAGCAAATCAGTTCCATTTCAGAAGAATGTGGTTTTTCTATAAACTGCATATAAGACTAAAATAAGATTTCCTCAAACTTTTTGCAGCCAACTGCTATTTTAATACTGATGTTTCAAAAATTAACAACATCCATGGGAACAGGAGAAAAGAAAGAGAAAATAAAATAGGCCTAAATATATCTAACATGGCAAAACCATCAGATAATGCTTCATTACAGCAATGCTATTGAAGACTTACTGGCAATAGAGATCTGGCAAAGAAAGCCCTTCTTGCCTTCTGCAGGATGGAAGAGCATGTGGAAGATCCATATCAAGGAACAAGCATGCTGCCCTAAGGCCGTTTCCATGGGGAATGCAGATCATTAGGACTGTGATACCAGATGGCGGAACTGTAAAACCTTTTCTATATGCCCTACTTATCCCTGATAATCTGCCAGGCCTGGTTTATAGGTGAACTGTGTACCCTTTTTCTGGATAACTTGAAGTTTTTTGTTTCTAGGTAAGTGGTGAATTTTGTTAGGTGAAGAAGAACAAATCAGTCAGTGAAACTGTTAAAACAGTGGAAAATGCTTTGTTGGAAACAGTAGGGCTTAGGCCCAGCAAATGCATATCTGATTTTTACATATTAATTGTCTTTGGAAATCTGTCATGCTATTATTTATTTCTTAACTTCAATAGGCTGTAATTATAACTTTTGTAATCTGTGTTAGGTCCCTGTTCTGGAGATTCATTCCGCTGCTGAACTCAACCACCATGATAAGGCAGTCACAGGATCTGGCCCACAATGAACTCTGTGTCTTAATTTGGCCTGGCAGTGTTTGCACATTTGCTTTCCCCTGGGTATGTGGAGTGCCACAGTCCAGCTGTCCTCAGCCCCAGGAGCTGTGCTGACTCCCCAGCTAGGTTAAGGACATCTTCCTGCAGACCACCTCCATCCCCTCCTTCATATATACTCTGATTAACAATTGCATGTTTCAAAGACTATAAAAAATTCATTAAGTTTTGCACATCTTTGTAAAAGCTCTTTTAAATTCAAACCATTTTGCTAGAGGATACAGTGCATGAGACATACAGCTCTAAAGACAGCCCATGGCCAAAACCTGCAAAATCACCTGTAAGTTTTGGCATCTTGTTTGAGAGAACTTCTAATTGTAATAAGAGTCTTCCACAAATCAGAGCCTTCCTACTCCTTTGGCCAACTCCAGAAGTTTGTTTCAAACTGATTTCCCTATGGGTTTTCTTCTCTCCACTCTGCCACTTCCAATTCTTTGTGATGGTTACTGCAGGTCAGCACCGTTAGTACATCAGTAGTGTTTGGCAGGCTGTCTTCATTCTCCTGCTAGGGCAGAGTTATGCTGCCAGCAATAGTCCATCAGTCTTCTCAGATTTCACAGCAGACACTGAGGCACAGCGCTCAGCTCTTCTAAACCAATTATGTGATCCAGCCTTCTAGGAAGAGCAGATCCTGTGGCTCATTTTGGTGGCTGGAGAGTGGTGAGTGCCACGGATTCTCTTTGCTGACACTAACTGTCTTCAAGATGACAGAAGAAAATGGAATATATATGTGCATTTGTGCTGTGCAGCATAGCAGGACAGGATGATATCAAGGACCTGGGTCAGGGTGCACTGGAAAGCTCTGGCAACGGAGAACAGATCACCTTAAGCAGGCTCATTTGGGTTAGTTCTCCTTATAGTCTGTACACAGTCCATAAGCCAAAGGCTGAGCTCCTCTGATGTAATCAGAAGAATAAGTAACAAACATAAGTAAGGTTATAGCCATATGGAGAGTTGATAAAGTCAGACAGAGTATATCGGTTTATACAGATAGCTCAGACTGTCAGGGGAACACTGTGTAAGTGACATAAAGCAAAGGAATTTTTTTTTTGTGGAGAATTGGTTGTTTGATAAAAAACAAGTACTTCCAAACCACAATACACCTCACAAGGAATGTATCATGTTGCTAGCATTAGTTAGAATGAACCTTTCTTAAAATACTTGTATGACTGAGGTGTGAGCAGTAAGGGTAATTCTGCTAATTCTCAGATGAGTTTATGTGTTATGGCTTGTATCGTTGAAAATAAAGAAGTAGTAGGGAAGAAATGTTCTCAGCTGGCCCAATGTGTGCAATTATAACAAGGCATTCCAGAACTCATGTTATGATA
The DNA here is from genome assembly GCA_033124195.1 of Coracias cyanogaster. Classification (NCBI taxonomy): domain Eukaryota; kingdom Metazoa; phylum Chordata; class Aves; order Coraciiformes; family Coraciidae; genus Coracias; species Coracias cyanogaster. The sequence continues at coordinate 27,592 of JAVSBS010005575.1, read as the reverse complement.
GATATTGTCACTTCTGAGGGCATTTGTTTTTTATTCAGACACTCAGCTTTGCCTCGTGCTTTGCCAATGCACTTGAGGCAGACTGACATTCGACACAGCTCATGGTCTGGTGTGTCTTAGCTCTGAATTTCAAACCATCTGTGTCTTAGCTCACTGCTTAAAACAGCTGATGATATCAGACTGCCTTATAGTTAGGCCAGATGGGACTCAGCTGAGTTTCTTAGAACAGCTGGCATCTCAATTGAAATAATTCTTACAGCTAATCAGAAAAAGCTTGAAGGATCAAATTTAAAAAAAAATACAGGAAGAAATCTGAAGCCTTTTGCATTTCTCTGACTGGAGTGTGTTTGCTTTTCTGAGATATTTGAGATAGTTTGGCCTTTTTTTACTATACTGCACCCCAAATCCTACTATGTTAAAATATTTAGCTAGTGCAGAAGATGTAAAAAGTTATTACACTGTTAGGGCTTAAGACACATACCAAGGCTGCATGCTGAAAGATTCTGTCTGATGGTCAGGGTTGCACATTGTGGAAGCAAAGCTAAGTCAAGGGTTAACATGAGAAAAGTGTAGGCATAAAGAGTAAGGAACTGAAGGAAAGGGGAAGGGTGTTTACATGAACTTTAAAACATTAACGGAAACATTTAATGTGCCTGAGTTTTATTTTGGCTCAGTATCTGGAGCTTATGCTGAAGATGGTCAGAGTCATCTGGTTCTGTCAATAAGGCTTAGTGTTAATTTCTGCATTTTGTAGATTGTTGACTTTGCTTGTAGTTATGCTTATTTTCTTATGGAAATAAGAAATATTTTTTTTGCTATCCTAATTCTAATAATTTCTTATTAGAAAATTTTCATATTTTCTAAATTACTTATTTTCTAGGAGAGTTTAGCTATGGCTGCTAATGCTATTTAGTGAAATGCTGCCAAACAGTTTCTCCACCTCTGTCGAAATCTGCTTTGTGCCAACACTGAAATGCTCTTCCCAGGCTCCAAACAGTCTCTATGCTCTGATGGTTGGGCACTTTCACCGGATTGTGATGGTACTCTGATATACCTGGGCTGTGACTGGAGGTTAGCAAAATTAAGACAAGGGTTTCAGGCATGGTTGGATTAAATACAATGGGTGGAATATGCCATGGAATCATATTTCTATCAAAAACATTGGAGTATGGATCTCCACTGGGTATTGAAAATGAGCTGCAGAAAACACAAGCAATGTGCATTCTGTCTCTTCCTGACTGGAGCCCGTCAGTTCTTCATAGACTCATATTGTTCATCATGGATAGAGCTCAAAATAAATTCCCTCAGGCTGTGCAAGTGGTATGTAACTAAACTGTAACAGTTCTATTAAGCATATAAGGCATATAATTTTGTGAGTGAAATGTACTACTTCCCTGCTTACAAATTTCAAAGTCTACTTGCACTTAAAAAAGGACATATAGTGAGTTTTAAATCTGATGCCATTGCTGCCATTCAGCTTGATGCTAGATTCGTTGTTCTCATGTGCTAAGAGAAGGGAACAAGAAATAGCGACTGACCTCCAAAATATCCTTCATGATTTATATATCTACCCTGTTATCACTAAATTTCCCGGGGGGAAGAAAAAAAAAAGACTTCAAATGGATTTTGTTACTGGAACAAAACCTCTTAGGATTATCTGACTTGGTTGTTTTTCCCTCACTTTAGAACTTCTAGAGCTGATTTTTTATTTTGTAGCTGTTTTTAGCCGATTAGCCTTGATCATGTCGGAAAGCAGTGTGAGATTTTTCACCACAGAACTCGTCTTCAAGTTTTTCATTCTTTTTCATGTATAACACAAGTTGATAAAAACTGCAGTTGAAAGGAAGAAAGATGATGACTGGAATAATAATTTCTTCTTTAGATTCTCTTTGCAGCACAAGCTGAAATAATTTTGACAGGGCATTTAAAGACACATGAAATAGGAATGTGAAAAATATTTTGTCCTCAAGTTTTTTTTGACACAAATGCAAAAAGAAGGAAGAAAACTTGTTTATAGCTTAGAAATTCAGGGTGTTTTCTACTGTTTTTTAATGAAATATATCAAAGAAATAATGCTGAGCAGCTGAAAGGGGAAAAGTTGTTTGTCTTGTTTATTTTTTCATGCTGCCTGTTGTTGCATCATATCCTCTCAAACGTGTAAACAGGTAGTTGGGGGAAAAAGGTCTAATAATTGTTTTCACTGTTAAAAGCCCAACATTCCTCCCCATGAAGGAAATGCTGAAAGATCTCCCCCAGTGGGACAGATAGTACCTGACATCTTGATATGTTCAAGGAGGTATTAAGATCTAATACCTTATTTTAGTTTGTTGTGGGGAAATGTTACTCCCCAGTATTCTCTTTTTCTGTTTTACTTTAATATTTTTAAAAGGAATTATTTTTTTTTTCTCTTTGGAAATCAGTATAAAAAGCCTGCCTTATCTATATCAAAATTGCAATGGCTTTTCCTACCCTCTTTCAATATGCATTAAGTGGACTAAAGTGTGCTTGCTGGGCCTGGATTCTTATTAGATATCTCTAGGTAAACAAGGTCAGGTATGTTTAGCATTTGATTAAGATGTACTTTAAAAAAATGCAAGATACTATTGAAACTTTACTAAAGTTGTAGTTTTTTTCTCTAATCAGTGTAGTACCAGTTCTCCAGAGCACTGACAGAAGCTGGGTAAGGTCAGTAATGGAAGGCTCCAGACGAGCACCCCTCCTTCCCTAAAAACAGAACTGTTAGCTTGATGTGTGGGACCATTTCTAATTTGTGTAATTCCATCCTGCTTATCTCCACTTCCCACTATTTCAGTGGATCACAGTGTTGTTTTCCCTAACACATAATGCCTTGTGGAGTGGCACTGTGAACTATTAAATGGGCTTTTGCTTTCCATCTCTGTGGGAGCAACATGCTGGTTAGATGAAGTTACTTCTGAGTTTATAAAGTGCACTGGAATAATTTTGGAAGGTAAAGCTCTCCAGCTTTATCCATATTTTTGTAACCGATTGGAGTCTGACATCTTTGATGCAATTAAGGCTGCTTTACAAAGATATCTACAAAACAGCATTTCTCTGTATTATTAGTCTTTGATCTTAGTTCCAAGTTATTCAGATAGGACTTTGTCCCAGAACTTTATGTCTAGACTTTCTAGGCTTTTCTTGGGGTGATCCCAGTTGTTCCTCTGCTGCATCTCTAACACCACTGCAGTTCCTCCTCTTGAATTCCCCTACTTCTCCAGCCTCTGCTAAAGCAGTAGGCAGAAGCTGTTCTGCACAACTCTAGTTACTGACCAGACTTCTTTAGGCAGTGATGTGTCTAGTGTTTTGGTTTTGAGATAATTTTTTCCTTAGATTTATCCTGAATGATGGATTACACTTACAGTTCTCATTTTTCTTGAAGCTGGTTATAGTCTGTACAGTATCACAGTGCAGGGTAGGGGGGAGAGGGGGAGAAATGTGCCGTAAAAAGCAAGATATTAATTTTTTTCTCTACTGGTTTCTTAGATATGGCTGAACTGATGCAAGTAAGAAATATTCTTCCTTTCCGTCTACTCCCATCCCCTTCCCTCTCCTCTCCTCTCCCTTACTAACACTGGGCTTCTTCCTCAGCAGTATGTAAGCTGAGTTCACTTCTCAGCAGCTGTGAACAGCTTCAGGTACTCAGTGAAAGTGCTACATAGCCTTCCAAATAGCCTGCACATATACTGACCAGTCAAACTGTGGTAGAGCTGGTATTTCCAATATTGTCAGCAAATGCTGAGCAGTATTTCTTGACTGAGGGAGAGAGAGAGTTAAATTGTTCTACAAGCTGTTGCAAAACCAAATTCTGACCTGCCACAGCCCTGAATGTGGAACTTTTACCAATGTGAATGGAGGTTGAAGTATATGAGTATAAGAAACAGTAATAAGCCTTATAAGGGAACTTGTGTATCTCTAAAGTAAATAAAAGTAGATTAATACATTTTCTGAAGACCTATCTGTAACCTAACACCTCATCTGTGTTAATATTCATCTGGAGCTGAAGCTATTTTCCTGTGGACCTTGTGCAGTGTGTTAGGGAAGCTTAGCCTCGTGCAAGCAGCTAGGCTGTAGTGAACTACTGGCCATCAAAAAGATTTAAGTTGCTTTAAATAGACTTGTAGGAATCTGAAATACTTTAATCGCCTGTCTTGCAGCAAAGTGTTTGCGGTGTCTGGATTTATTTATATTCTCCTCACATCCTCTGGAGCAAGAGATAATGGCTGATGACCTTTCCTTCTACCCCACTAACTTTCCATAATTATTGTACAAAGATTTCTGCACATATCCCTGGACTTAAAGCATGGTGACAGGACTGCCTGTGCAGAACAGAGGATCTATTTACTAGAGTAAATAGGAAGTGAAAAGTCAGGATTAGATACATATTTTATGAATAAGCAATATGCGGAAAGCAATTATTGTTGTGAAAGAGTAGGTGGTTCATTAAATTTTAAAGTCAAGGAAGTTGAAACTGTCCACTAGCTACAGCACAGTAGGTTTGTCCTGACCTTGGACAAGGGTAATGGTGGGGTAGAAATCTCCTTGCCGTGAAGAAGGAAGCAATGTATATGATAGACATTACATAACTACATGTTTAGTATCCACTCTTAAATCTTGTTTTGGGTATTTCTGTGGCCTTTTTGACATCCCAACTCAGTTTCTTTCATTATTGCCATGGTCTGAACTTGAACTGCATGTTTGCCTGATACAGAAATGTGTTAGATGAAGCTCTGAATGACCCAGATTCAAGATCTTGCCCATTTCTGAACTTCTCACTCAAACACACGCTGCCCTGCATATCCTGCACTGACCGCTGGATCTAGCAACAGGCAGACAGGTGAGGAGCTCCTTGTGAGGGCACTAAAAGGCCTTACAGGTCTCAACCTGCTCAGTTTGGAATCTCCCTCACCCTACACACAGCCCATGTCAGTCTTCTGGGGCTGTCAGTCCCTGTCCCAGTGACACTGCTGCAGGGCTAGGCTCCAGCTTCTCACAGCCCTGCCCTGCCTGACCATGGGCCCTGCTGAGCTGCGCCCATCCCCAGGGAGATGCCTGAAACCCGGGACTGCAGCTGCCTATGGTGTCCTGCTCCTAGCTGGGGCAGTGGGATGAGCCCAGGCTGCCTGGTCGTGCCCTGCCACCCTGGGGCACCCCATGCCACAGGGAGCTGCCAGTTATTGCTGCATCCTGCTGCTTCCTTTCAGTCCCATTTCCAACTCACACCAGATTGGGTTTTCTTATTAAAATGTGAAATGCAGACTGGTATTTCTTTTTACCAGAAAGGGCAACATGAAGCTTTCATTTGGGAATGCTCTTTCAATGGCTTGTCTGCAGTGATCTCCTTGTAGAATGGAAAAATCAGTTTGTGCTGTAGGACTTGGTCCAGTCTTAACTTGATTGTCTGCATAAAATGTATCAATGGTTCAGTTCAAAATTCACTCTCAGTTCATCCATATGCTGACACCCCAGCCCAGCTGGTTCCTACACCTACTTTTCCCTTCAATGCTCTTAATCTATGCCAAGTTTTTCCTTAATTTATGCCATCTGCAAAAGTTTGGGCTTTCAATGCCAAAGGGGCATCCTGGAGAGAGACACTACAGACTGTTGCTGACAGTGAGGAAAAGCTGGAGCAATTGACTGTCTTGATCTTTGGCTGGTCATTTGGGAAGCAATCATGCCTGCTAGATAGCTGTCAAGTTGACAGAAGAGAGCAGATTTTGCTGCATAGAAAATGTGTAATGAGATTTTTCTGCTTCTCTGAAGTCAGAAATCTAGGACTTGTGGACCCAGCTCTCCTATTAGGAAGTCTTGAGCCTTTTACAGAGGTGAATCTGCATTCCCAATATCTGAGTTGTGGTCTTAAACACCCCAAAGTCTTGTGAGCCAAAATATAGCAATGGTATTTCAGTTTGGATTCTGTATTTTGATGGTATGCAACTCTAAGTGTAAAAAAATTAGTAGTCAGAAGACACCTTCTACTCAGTTAGTGGTATTCCTATAATCACAAGTTCACAGAGCAAAAAATGTCACCTGTTTTGGCTGAATTTTACTCTACTGATTTTCATTGATGCTTAGACACAAACAGTGTCTAACAATAACAATACAGTTGGTATTTTTATATACATGCATACATAATCTTAACATCCTACCACCTCTGTTAAAATACATAAGGTGTATTTTCAAAAAAGATTTTGTAAATCTAGAAGTTTCATATGCAGGCACAGCTAGAAATGGCACTGAACTTAAGGTAAGGGACAAATAGCTTAAGGACAGGACCATATCACTAATGCTGTTTGTGGACCAGCTACAGCTTTTCTTCTTTCTGCCTTTCTGCAAGGAACAACGGGTTCAACCAAGAGCTTTGGCACTGTTAAAAGTTACTCAGAGCTAGGAGGAAAGTCATTTTTTCATGAGGGCCAGTGAAGAAAAGATTGGCTTTGACTGACTTATACTTGAAGTTGTATATCATATTTCTGGTGAATGCAGAGGCGGAGACAGACAGAACTGTTGTGTTGATTTCTTTTCACTCTTCCCAAGATGGCCTGGATGGTTCATTCAGCTAAGATGGTACTATAGATGACTGCTTCACTTTGCACAGAGTGTGTTACTCCCTTCTCTATCCCAAGTCACATTAAACCTTGTTGACATAAATGTAGAGGCCCAGGATCTCTCTCCATGGGGACTTCCTGTCATAATTTGAATGAGCATGACTATTATATTGTGGTAATTGGGTATAAAAGAGGTCAGCAATATCCAAGTATTTTTTTTAAAAAAGCTTCTAATTTGCTTCTTTGGACTGAAAGTAATGAATTTCCAGATATTTCTGTTATGGCTTCAGATTTAATGGTTTCATTTTGGAAGACCCTTTATCCCAAAATTGACTTTTTTTTGAAAAAAGGTTTTGTGAAATTGTATCAGATATTTAGTTGTGATTTGTGTTTTTTCTACAATTTGTCACAATGTTCCAGAGCTGTGTTATGCTAGCAAAATTTTAGAAATACAGCAGTTAAATGCTTTTCATATAGCAATAAATCTAGTGTTAGAAAAGATGAATAGGGCCTACATTCAGCTGCTGTTAGCACAGTAAACATTAATTGTCCATAAAGAAATAAAATTATACATACATTTGCAACAACTGGCAGGCTTAAGAAAAGGCTTCTTAGATTTCCTATGTTTATTACCATTTGGCCAAGACTTTTAGAATATACAGTGGCTATGTGCAAGATACAATAAGGTTTTGTGTTTATCATTAAACGATTGGAAATCTGGACACTTGTAGTATCTGTGATTAAAATCTCTCAGCATTGTCTTGTATATTATGTTCTCTTTCTCAGCATGGCAGAGGTTCACAGAATTAATGAAAAGAAAGCAATCAAACAGCAAACATCCGTTAGTCTGATATAAACCGAAATGAATAAACCCATCACACAAGGAAGCAGCTGTCCACATTTCTCACAGTCCTTCTATAAAGTTCAGATAGCTGGGTCTGTCAATGACAAGTGAAGCTAGAATCAGCAGCAGTCACTCGCCTGAACCATCTGTTCTGTTCTCTATTCAGTGGGGGAAAAAAAATAAAAGGTATTGTAAAAGACCTGGTTAACATATTTATTGAACTCCAGTATCTGGAAGCATCCAAGGCACGTGCAGCTTTTGTATTACTGTGAGTCTTCATCGAACGGATGGTTCTTCATCTGGAAATTGGCCTGGTTCCTTGTTTTCTGTGTGTGTGCGTGTGGGTGTGTGTGTGTGCATTGAATATGAAGTATGTTAAACATGTAGATGATTAAGCATTTGCCAACACTTTTCAATACTGAGATTATTAATTTGGGACCATGTAAAACAAAGAGGTAAATCATGGTTTAAAAGCTTCACAGCATAGTGTTGCACTGCTTTAAATTATCTTCTTACTGTTTGTTTATTTGACATAATACTGTTAGAAATTCTTAAATGTGATCTGTGCTGGAGAGCAGTATTATCCATAACACTATAAAAAGTGGCTTTTGTATGCTATTTGTTTATTCAAAATTATTAAAAAGGCCTGAAAATTTCAAAAGCTTCTGCGTATGGATAAGTATCTAAGAGCCAGGTCAGAATTCAGTCTGGCTGTTGTGATTGAGTGCACTGAATGACTAATGGGATGAAAATCAGGAAATATGGGCTTTCTTCCACATTTTGCTGCTTGTTTGTCTAATTTTTTTTAATCCGTTTGTGCCTTGGTTTCCCCATCTCTAAAGAGAGGAACATTTCACATATCCATATTTGTAAAGTGTTTTAAGACATCAACTAAATTTGGTTTATCAATGGAAAGTTTTATTTATCATCTCTTGTTCAGTGCTTGCTGCCATGGACATTTTGGAAATGGATTCATCAGGTGCTGAGGCACTGGTGCATTTGTGAGATTATTTCAGGTCAAGAACTAATTAGAAAACCTCAAAATCCTTCTGAAGATGTTGAATGAAAAAATAATGTAAGATGTAACAAAGGGCTGAAGTCTCAAGAGTGTAATGAATGAAAAAATCTTGAGAAATTTAAGAACTTAAATACACATGCTAAAGTTGACCAGTTTTGTGCCTCAATTTGCCTGCAGAATGGGATTAAGAAAATTAACACCTTCCCAACAAAGCAGTGAGAACTCAATTCATAGTTACTCAGGGCACCAAAGGTGTAAATTGGTAATCATTGCTTTGTTAATTTTTAAAGCCACAATAAGGTAGAACTAAGGCACTGGGACTTCCAAAAAAAAAAAAAAAGAAAAGTGGCTTCAAATGTATGTTTGCAAAAAGATTATTGGCTTCTCCAGGTGGTCTGTTCCCTTTGATATCTGTGATAGAAATGAGGTAGGCTTTTCTGGAAATAGGATCAGATTCTTCTTCTGATACACCTAAGTCTAATGATGTCATGTTTTAGAATTAATATGGGTAACAGTTGGCAATACTTGGACAGATTTATGGACCCTCACAATACCCTGATATATACTAGGAGTAGCAGACAAGCAACAAAGGCTACAAGTTAATATATAATGAAAGTCAGAGGATACAACTGAAGAATTTTGGATTAAAATCCAGTGAGCTCCTGCTATTGATTCCTGTTGACAAGTGGCAGACATCTGTCCTACCCCTCCTGCCATCTTGCTGGGTGTCTCACAGTCACACATGTTGAGCTGTGGAGATGGAAGAGTCAGGGAAATTAAGTCCAATCCATTTAGGAGTGAACTCATGGCTCATGTGCCTATTTTATAGCTAGTTTCATGTACATAATGAGCAGCCATGTGGCATTGCAACCCACTCCTTATTTACAGCATAAACCAGCTTTATTCCTGCAAGGGCAGAGCCAAATGTTTTGCAAGCAAGCAGTCTGCACATTTCAAGTAAGCTGTTTCTGTAATTCTAGCACTTGGTAGTAAGAACTGAATAGCATAATTATAGGTAAGGAAGTGGTGGTACTGGGAGATGAAGAGTTTTTCGGGAACTTGTATCCTGCTGCTGCTGAAGCACCACAATGTCCCTGGAAATAACTGAAGGAAATCTTCAAAATACAAGAACATACAATGACCATATCCTAAATAAAAGCGTGTAGCAGAAAATGGAGTTCAAATATATGTGGCCCATAATTAGCTTAGGAGATACAGACAGGAGTCCTCTGATCTGAGCTCAAGGCTGGCAGTAGGCTGCGGCCATGTAAGTACCTCTGAATAGATTACCTTCAAAAATGAAATCAAAGTCGTTAAGAAGTAGTGACCGATGCTTTTTTGTTTTTGCAGCAGCAGCTCTGGTTTAAATTAATAAGGCTTACTGGACTATGGTTTTCTTTTCACACTGCAGAAAATGTGAGGAAGGCTGGTCTGTGGGCCTGGCAAGGTGCTATGGGTCTCGTCTTGTATCCAGTAAGAAATATTTTAACAATTACTCAGTCCTGCACAATATATAGAGGGAATTTTGTTTATTTGATAGCAACTGTTAATATTTGGATGTCTCAAAATATGCTATGTAGATAATGTAATATGTTGCATAAAATGTTGTACCAATTGTACTATAACCCTCTGTACTCCTCTCTAAAATTATTTTTCCTTGTCACTGTCTCCTGTCTGATAAGTAAGCAGTCAATATGAATATGTTTATAAAATGCAGAAGGGTCTTTTCACTGGTGTGAAGCAATTATGTATAATCCACGTTGCACTGGGCGTTTAGCCAGCCAGGGTTGTAGGCAAGTGCCGTATGTAATTTCTCAAGTACATGATACATCATTGCTTGAGACCCAGGCATATTTTACTACACATTGCTCTTCCATTTCTTGTTTTTATGTGTGGATTGTGCATGTTTGTCATTGCAAGCTCTCTGCCTTCTGTTCTCTTTGGAAATCCCTTTGCTGATTATGGATACTGTTGGCACAACCAAGAGTGGAAATGATGCCATATCCTCATTTGATGTAAAATTGAAGCTTATATTTAAGATTGATCTATCATTATGATGCCCAGAGGAACGCTGCAAAACTGAGGAACAATACAGCTCCTTCACTGGTGGACTAAAAAGTATAACACTCAAACTAGTTACTGAAGAGTGTAAAATTTTTCTCTGGGCTCTACTTGCAGGTGTCTGGTATCTTCTGTAAGATATAAGGAGATAACTGTTCTGTTTTATTTGCTTACTTATTCCTTTTGCAAAATTCCTCTTGTTTAATACATTATGAATGACCAAGTGATTATTTACTTCTCAATCACCAAATAAATCCTTGAAAATGAACCAAACAAATAGGACTATCTGAATTGTGATGAGGACAAAGTCGTTTTAAAATGGAACTGTTTCAAACTAAAATCAGAGTGGTATTTCTGCATGGGGTTTTCCATTGGATCTGCAATAAAATATACCTTGTGAGTGAGACTGAAGAAGGTAATGAGTTAGAGTTGCAATCTTGGAGGCAGAAGCCCTTAGGCCTGTAACTGTGTGGTGACGATTTTCTCCCAGGCCACAGGAAACTCAGATTCACTTCTATCCTTCTCAGCAGGGTTAATCCCATGTTTCTGATTTTTCTCCTCTCTGTGCAGGTAAACTTCTGGCTGACCTTTGCATAAATAATTAATGAGTTCCCAGAACTGGGATTAGAGGTGCTTTCTCCAGGCCAGAATGTGATTTTTACAGTCTGGCTCCATGGCTAGAAAAAAATTTGTATCATCACCAGCATCAACCTCCCAGCAGAGCTGTGGATCTAGCCATAGAAATCTGGCAAAAATTATGTAGCAAATTCATTGTGAAAGTACAGACAGCCTGGGAAATGACTGAAACAGTGTTATTCACTTGTAATTGTCATGAGCAGTTTGTGCTCTGAAAGACACAAATAAAACTAAGACAGCTGGAAGATCCCAAACTATCATTAATATGGGTGCATACTTCCTGTGTGGCATTTTCTCTTTACTTCTTTTTCTGTATGAAGGAGTTGGTCATCTGAATTTTAGCAATAGTTGCTAACATGTAGAGTGGAGGAAGAGCTCTGAAGAAGGAAAGGAATGAGGGGAAGTTAGAGATTACATAGCTGCTTCATACTTTGAGAATAGCAGAGGCACATTGGCAAGACTGGCAAAAAGAATCCAGTTTGGCTATTCTCCCATATTCTGTTGGGCCCCACCATGAGCATGGCACTCCGTCCTGGTTCTCCCTCTCAGTCACCAGCTTTCCCGTCCTTAGTTACAGCTTCAGATCCCTGGTCAGCTGTAGGTGAACACCATTGCCAAGGGCTGACAGTGACCCATAGAAATACACAATATTTATCACCTGATGAGCAGGTGTAGTCCTTACAGGAACCAGCACCACTTCTGGTACCACTGTTTGCAGATTAGTTTGAAATAACTAGTAAAAATTCCCAAGCCATACAACCCTGAAGAAAACTGATTATTACAATTACCTTATTATGGTTTCTTTTTGAGAAGAACGGAATCTCAGGGAGAAGCAGTTCCTGGATATGTTTTTTCTAGCATTTGGGTATCTTAATTCACAATGAACTCTCCTTATTAGGTAATTTGTACAGATTTGGTGTGTAGGGGGAGGTACCTGTGTTTGAGATTCTTAGTGGTGCTGCAGATGATGCCAGTTTGCATAGTACATGTTACTGAACGGATGAAAGAAATGTTAATGGAGTCTCACTTTGGAGTTTTGAATGGACTTAATATTAATCAAAATATTGATTTTATAATCCTTATCTACTAAAACTCTCCTGTATGCTTTTAAAATCAGGTTCAAGAAAAATGCAGATATACTTGGAGAAAGAGTTTTGTAGTTAAAAATACATTTTAAATGCAATTAAAAATGGCCATGTTTCTGGATCAGTTTAACTTTGATCCTGAAATCCCATATAATGTGAGTACATCTCAGTTCTAGTACAATGATAACTGAATAGACCTCTACTTCTCTCTTCTTTTTAAGCCACTATACTATACTTTGGAATATGCACAATATATTGGCTGAAGGTTAAAAGCTCAGAATTCAGACAACAGCTCTCACTCCTGCTTTTGTCAGAAGCTAAATATATGCACTTTATGACACACTTTAGAACAGCACTTCTCTGAGTCAGGCTGTCCTTTGTTATAGTTTGAGGATGATAACATTCCTTTACTTCACTATTGCAAAGACATATTCATTACCTCGGGCTGAAGGTGCTATAAAAATGCAGCTCTTGCCACAACCGTGCTAAGGGTTGGATGGTCCTTGGTACGGTACGTGATGGGATTCAGGCAGCCTTTGGCAGGCTGTGGTTCAAGACTTATCCTCACAGTTGGGCTTGGCTGTTCTTCCTCATTCTTTCCCTTCCAGGGTGCATGGTTGTGAATCCCAGTGCTTGGTTCCAGTCTGTATCTGCTTTTGCAGCAGAGGAAAAGTAGCACCGTGAACTCCATTCGTGAAGTCATGTGTCTAAACTACTTCATTGGGTGCGCCCTTACACTCTCTGCTAATATATTGGTTATAATCAGCTCCTCTTTTGATATATCATACCACTACTGAGGGGAGGGAAGTAGCCAATATATGAGACATTATCAGCAAAATACTCTAAAAGTCTTTTTCTTTGCTACTTGACTGCATGGGAACAAGACACAGTCTTGTTTTAGTCAGTAACAGTATCTTTACTTGAGGGTGGAAATTCAGTGCTGATGATGTGTTGGGTTCTTATCCTTAGCTGAATTTTAAATACTTAAGCTGACACGTCAAAATGCAAGTACAAGAAAGATCTCAGATCTTTATTATTATGTTTTTAAGTCTATCTCCCAAGTTTCAGTTCAGTGCAGGACAAAAGATATCTGAATTTAAATATATTACAGTTTTATTTGTCATCAATATAAATGTTAGATGTTTTGTTTTCAGAATATGGGGCTGCCCATCAGTACAAGTGATTAGCTGTAAATCCCTTTACTTTATGCAGCGTCATTTGCTGCTGGATTTGCATACATTTTTTCTAATGACTCCACCTGTCATCTGTCATGGTTTCTGCAATATTTTAATATTTCACTGTTCAGAGTTAAGAAGGCTTATGAGATCTTGGATCATTTAACAGTGTTCAGTGTGGAGTTTCATTATTCCAGGATGGCTTATGGAGGCACAAACTGTTATTCTAATGGCTTCTTTGCAAGTGACTAACAGTGTCTTATCAATCGGGGGCATTTTATGTAGCTGTACAGCATGTTTAAAATAATACGATGTAGGGTGTGCAGTGGACAAGATACCAACATTTGTTTTATTTGTGTTCTAGGACACAAGGGTATTAAGGAGAAATGAAATGGCAGCTGCAGCTGTTGTAGCATTCCCCAAAGGGATAGTGCTAATAGGATATATATCTTCATCCACAGCTGAGTTAATTTTGAAAGCAGAGGATGAAAAATGAAACTAACCACATACAAAAAAATCTTGGATAACAGGGGTGGAGAGGAAGTAGCCACCCTCACTAATCTGTGACATCATTGTGATAAAAAAAGGAAATCTTTCAACTATAAATCCTGAAAGAGAGGGTTTTGTGAGGCAACTGAAGTATTAGTCTGTCAGAAAAAAAAAGAACACTTTGGGGAACTGTATGTCTAATGGATGGTGTTTAAAACCTGCAAATACTGTATATCTAGAGTGCTGGAAAAGCATTGCTCATAAAGGAAATAACTTTAAATCTTTTTTAGGCCTGGCATTAAAGGCTGTGTTTCCTATGTTTATGCTGTAGATGAAATATGGTGATGGAAATACAAAGACATAAAATGTACAAGAGAAACTTAGCTTTTAGTCAGGACCTAACTTCATTCAGACTAGATTTATATTCTGCGTTTCTTCAAAAATAGTATAGTTTTTTTAATGTAGCCAAATGTAGCTTTTCATTTTGTCTTTGAGAAGCTTTCAGGCTGTCGCCTAGATCTCAGGGTTTATTTGTTTCTGGAAATTTGCCAGGTGCAACACTGTGGAGAAGAATACCTTAAACCTTTATTTAATCTTTACTTCACCCTCCCACCCAAAGAGTATGATTCACAGTAAAATGTCCTCATGTGCAATGATTTCTCCTCTTCACACTGATGGACTTAAATCTCTTAAAGCTGCACCTTTGCTGGCAATTCTAAAAAGAAAATCTCCCAGAAAGACAGATTCACAAACAGTGATGGTGACATGGGTGTTATGTAGGCAAGACTCTAATTTACTGCTTAGTAAGGTAACATTACACAGAACATGTCTAGAAAGCACACATCCATCTACAGGCTGGCTGTCTGAGGCATAGCCAGCCTAACACAGCATTCTGTTCCTTGAGTTCTTTTTTTAAGCAGATTAATACCTAGGGAATACAGCAACCTGTCCTCTAAGGTTTCTTGCTAAAGGATTTTCTTTCTATCTCCAGGGTTTCTCTATAAACTTATGGAAAGCCAAGTTCTGCAATACCTGTGCTGTTATGTAGAGCTGTCAAAGTAGTCTTGGGCAGAGTCTAAGCAACGAGCGTGTTTCTAGAATCAAATGTGTCTGAGCAGGTACATGGGTAGATCTATATGTGTTCACAATTTTACTGTGTTCACAATTCAAGCCAAGGCCCTGCTCCCTGGGTTGAGCACAATGAGTAAATAGACCTGTGTAATTTATGTAAAAAAATGGGAGATTGGATCAAATTACAAAAGCCAAATTTAGAGTTTCAAACATCCATTACATGCTAAGATTCCAAAACTTCTCTTTAATCTGTATGATCACTGACGTTATTTTTGGGTCTACTTTTTCTGGGTTTGCTGATCCAGAATACAATTAAAATATGGGAAGCTGCTGACTTAAGTTTATTTTGTGCTAATTTTGGCTCAAACTAGAAGGAAAATATCTGCCCATTTAAACCAATTATAACAAATAAAATCTTGACTGGGCATAATGGAACATAACAGAATAGCTTATATTAATGCAGAGAACATTTGAAAGTGATAAAAAGTGTTTGTTCTATAGAATATATAATCTTGGTAGGATATAAGAGTAAAGATATCCTCTTTATATGGGTTAAAAGTATTCAAAGCTGTAAATTTTTACATCTTTTATGAGAAGGAGAGCAAAAATACAATCAGCTGTCATTTTTCAAGATAACAACCATTCATTTGCTGTGGTGAAGGAAACAATGTTTACTCATGTTCACTTGATCAAACTACTGGTTTTTGCTTTTAATTTCCTTTTTCTAAGACATTAAGAATGAGTTGCATTGATTCAGTGGCCCTTTGAGTCCATTTTCTTTTTCTGTTTAGTCCTTCCGGAAATACTGTAGAAGCCGTTGTTAAGAGCTTGTGGAAACAGAGGTGATAGTGGTTTCTTTACTACCATCCAGGAAGTTCATATTTTCTTTTGGTTACCTTCCAATTTTGGGACCCTATTATGTTTCTAATAGGAAAGTTTTCCATAGATAAACATTTTTCTTTTTTTTTCCCCTCTTCATCATCGTTGCTTTCCCCATTAGCATATTTGTTTATACTAATTACAGTATAATTAGTTATACTAAGTGCCGTGTTAAACCCATATCTATATTATCAACTGCTCTGCAGAAAAAAAAAAAGATGCACCTTAAAAGTAATCTTTAAAGATCTGAGGCTATATTCTAATGCGTCAGCAGCTACCGCTGCATAGTGGGTCTTACCCAACAGAGAGGATTTTGTTTCTGATTTCACTGAGGCAGTTCTGCACCATGGAAACGCTTGTCTCAGACCCTGCAGTGGAAGCAGTGAAGGATGAGGTTAAGTGACACAAATTATCTCTCCATCAGAGTGTGAGGTTGAGTTTTTCAAGCCTGGTGCTCAGAGTTTGCAGTACCTCAGTGTTGGCACCAGCTCCTGCAGCAGTACTTTGCATTGCATGGACAAAGGCTCACCCATGTACAAACTTTCCAAGGTAACCACTCGTCTTTATGCAGCTAAATCAAAGCTCTTTGCAGGGCAAGAAGTCAAACTGAGAGAAACAACAAAGTAGGAGAGAGAAAACAATCGGTAATCTCATGATACTTTTCTTGAACTCTTGGCAAATTACCTCTTGAGTTTAATGGGGCCAAGTCTGGGTTTGGGTTAGGGAGGCAAATGTGCGCAAATATCTGAATGTAAAACTCATTGTACACATAATGCTAATTTGAAGGCATCATTTCTCAGCATATGGCAACCCCTTTTCTGAAGCCTGCCTGGCACCTGGACCATCCTTTTCTATTTAAAAAGAAGAGTGTATCAAGACTGGTTACTGATACAGCACTCTGCTTGGTTCAAGATATTGCTTTATTAATTCATTGTAATGAGATAATGGGAGAGCACATAAAACGTAGCCACTTTTGGCACCTCAAATACTTTTGCCTGTCCTGGTGGTGCTTCACAGTGAATTGATAGTGACACAGCAGTGTCTTTGAACAGGGAGCTGCTCATTGAGGTTACAAAGTGCAGCCCAGAGAAGAAGTCTTCTGATAAAACCTGCTAGAATTATTTTTCCCTGCTTTGGGAGAATGGAGGAACTCTCCAGCCTTTCTTCACACCCAAGGCCTGTACTGTGGAGGCAGGGAACTCTGTTAAGCAATATAAGCTACAGGACTGGAGCCAGAGCAACCATCTGGCTAATTAAGGTGTAGCGCTCGTGGAGATGAAGGTGAATCCTGCTTAATAGTGATATTGCTCTGTAGGGTAGAGGAAGAAAACTAATGGGGCAGAGAGTTACTTGGGCCTGAATGTGATCAATCCTCTGCTTTTCCCCACCAATTGCTGAATATTTTGAGTAAAGGTTTTAAAGCATGAGGGGATTTTTTGTAATTAGCTAGTGGATTTATAAAGTAACATTTATGGTTAAAGCAATCAAGAGCTACTGTAGTCAAAATTCCTCTGTTCTGCTGCTAGCTTAGCCACTGGCTTCATATGTGATGGTAAGCAACACACTCACTGAATACTCCTGGTTAATCATTACCGTCCTGTGAATCAGGGCAGAATATGATATAGTTTCTCAAAAATCATGAAGAACAGGCTTTACTCAAAACATGAACTGGTTCTTTATTCAGACAACATGCCTGATGAAGTTATCTATATGGATTTTGTGTTTTAAAATAGCCTTCGTATTATGTTCTGTTTAATGTTCTAGCTGTTCTTTAAGGGTAAATTAAGGAAAAAAAACATTTGAAACTCTGTAACTGAGCAGATCTTTCCCTTCTAATATATTTGATGATAGCATAATAACTTCTATCTATAACTTCCATAGTTAGTATTTATCTTCAAGCTCATGGCAGGGAGATACAGGAGAAGGTAAGCACATTAAGCTACCAGACTCTTCTAGTTCTTGTTCTGTGAAAACTTTTTCAAATGACAGTAACCTAGCATTTTAGAAAATGATCACCTTGCCAAATACCACCGCAAAATGAGAACAGATGTTTAGAACAAAACTGCTGATGCTGTGGATCGGTTGTCCACAGCATACACCTTCCAGGGCATTCCACTCCAGTCTGTTTCCAGATTGGTCTTGAGAACTGAGTTCCCACTAGTGGTTTATCTAATGATATTCCAGTTTAGTATAATTTGCAAAGAATCCTGGTTGTGTGCGCCAAGATAGCTTTCTGGAGCTACCCAAAGCACAGTAAAGTGAGCATTACCAGGAGCTCAGTTCCAGAGTGCCTTCCTGATCTGGACTTAAACACCAGTATAGATACACCCTTCAGTTGATGCTGAATTAGCAGTAGGTATTTGTGGCATGTACCCATTAGAGGACTGCGCCTTCTCTGCTAAATGCAGAGGAAGTATCTCCAAAAACAGCTTCTGTACTTTAAACCTCCCCTAAGGTCTATGAAGTAGAGGAAATCTCCATTTATCTGTGATCTCAGTTAATTCAAATAGCAGTTATTTGGAACAAATTGTAATCACTCCTTCCTGTAATGAATGCAAATACTCAGATTGCCAGATGGATTTGAATGAGTAACAGCCTAATTTTGGCTTACAAAAATAATAATAAAAAACTTAAATTGAAATATTTCTGCCTCTCATCTACAGTTAGAGTTAAAAATGAACATCATATGGAAATGTTTTGAGGAATAACAGATCTCAGACCACTATGTAGCCATAGATTCCACCTCATGGAGCCTTAATACAGTGCAGCATAGAAGTCTGATATTTGTGTAGAAGGTATATGCTATGGACTTGTCAATCATGCCCATCTATATTCAGTATTTATAGTTTCCCAAAAAGTCCTTTGACTTCAGTAGTCTTAATCAAATGTACTTGCCTGTTGACCAGTATGTAGTATTTACATTCAAAACTTATCCATTCTCAGAGTGATAAATAACCAAAAGTATTGATCTTGGAGCATGAAATATGTCTAGTAAGTGGGGCTACAGTTGCAATAAACAAAATGTGTTGGGATTAGCTAGAAATCTGCACAAAATTAATTATTATTAGTGGCTTTGCACCTTCCCATTTATTTATCTGATTTGATAGAGTTTCTTTTCATTGCAAAGATGGTATTTCTTAGTTGGTTCTATTGCTGTGTCTGTTTTAGATGGAAAATATCTAGTTTTGCTGAAAATTCTCTATTTTCTGTGAGAATTATCACAATCTGAAACATACCAAGAACAAAGGAAACATTCATATTCACTATGGGACATCTTTTCAGGTGAAGTTTTTGTGCGAGAAGATGAGAGGTGGGGAAAACCACTACAAACAACAGGCTGTTGAATATCCACTGTGTGTATGAGCCAATGGGAACTTCAGAGAGTCACAGATTTTTTTTTGCTAGTTTGGTAGAAATACTTATCTGAGATCAAACCTCCAAGTAGGACAGGGCATTGCATGGAGCAATATGCAGTGAGGCAGACTGAATATGCAAAAGGCTTTTTTTGGCAATTAAGTACCTGTGTCATGACTCAAAGGCACTAAGTACTCCTTCAAGGTGCTATTCCCTAAGAAGGCTGTATCTAAGTGCAATACTGATGTCTATAGGATGTAGCTGTGCATAAATAATGAAATAATCTTTCCAATTTATCAAGTGGTGCGTGTATCGCTCTTGGCCGTATTGACAATACACAGGGTGTAAGCTAGAAGCTAGAGGAAACTGCTGTTTCTGGATAACCCTGATGTATTTCTGAATAGGGGGAGCTTTCTTTGGTGGAGATATTGTCACATGCTCATCTCAGCAGATTTCTTTCCAGCCTCAGTGAGCCCTAAGGCCCCTCAACAGGAAGGTGGTTGACAATAAAGCTCTGACTTCTAAGGAGACTTCTCTTCTGTCTCACTGTCTTAGCTGCACACATTAATTGTCCTGCTGTTACAGCAATAATTCACTTTTTATAATTCAGTTTCAGGTACTGTCTAGATATGGAAGGTGGCTGGTGTATATGCAAGGAAATCAAAACATCTTCTCTGTTCTAAGATAGTAGAAAGGAATAATGAGCCATAATTTATCTTTTCTGCTAAACAGAAATTAAGGAAACCCTTTCTGCCAATGGACTTCTGATTGCAGGGGGACCCAAAGAGTCAAAAGTCTTAGCTTTCTTTTTCTCTTTAAAAAAAAAAAAAATTTCTGACTTGTTCTTTTTATCTTAGTTGCATCCCCTTTATGCCTCAGGCTCCTTCAAGTCTCTGTAAAACAGCTATAAAAGGATTGCACTACAACTTTTCTCATCGACAAAAATCCCCCTCATCAGATAAATTGCTACCTTGAAAAATCCTCTGAATTGCAGCCAGCATCCTTGGAGCATGAGGAGAGGGTGAAAAAGGTGATGCTGCCAGGACATCTGTAAAGATGGGGAAAAGTCCTCATATCATCTACCAACCACCCTGCCTTGCTGACATTGCCTTCTCCACCCTGCTGTAGCCAGCTCTACTGCAGTTTACCCAGTCTGGAGAGCCCCATGTCCTACGGTCACAGTAGTGACAGATGCAAACCAAAAGCTTGTGTTGCACCTCTGGTGTGCTTCTTAGGGATGGAAACTTTTGCTATTAAGACATTTCTGTGATATACTAAAGTTTCAACACCCTCAGGACAATACAAGGAAAAGTGAAAATGCATTGCCTATGACCATAACCAAAACCCAGGTCTCAGGGGAATTCTCAAAAATGATACTTTTCTTTAAATGATACACTTCACTCTGAGAACGCCTTAAAGAAAGGAGATGAAAATGTTCCTCCTGCAGTTCTCCCCAGTTTTCCAGCCCTCAGGCATAGCAGCTCAGGCCCACATTTCTGCTTGCCAGCCCTCTTCCCTGCTGCTCCATGCCCCAAATCTGGAAAAAGAACAAAGAGGGTAAATGGGCTCAGCAGCTCTGCTTGTCAGACCATTTCTCAGTTTCAATTTGAGTGGTAATAGAAGGGCAGAGGAAGGGGAGCCCTTATAAATGGATTGTGGTTGGCAGTGCTTGTGCTGCTGCACAGAGAAGGTTCTGCCAGCTGTTATTGGGCTTTATACCTCAGTGATGTAAAATGGCTGGAGGTTGAAATATGTCGCTGGAAAGCTAAGCCTGCAAAGGCAGAGTTTTAGTTGTGAGGGTGCAAAATGGCATTTGTCCATCTGATCTTTGAGGTTTGTGTTTTAAAAGTCCCTTAAATTTGAAAAGCCACAGGTGTGATTCCTTCTGATGTTGGACACCCCCACTCATATCTAAATAACTTTGGAGAAGTGAAGCAATACCTTGTGACTCATTCTCCAAGTTTAGGGCAATTTGACCCCAACTGAAGATTTTCTTTTTAACAGTTTTCAATTCATACTGTGATGCCAGTTCAGGTTCACCAACTGTTTCCCACCCAATGAACTGTGAGTTTCCTGATGTGGAAACATCTGTACTCTCCTCTAATAGGAATCATCTAATAGGGCAGGCACACTCTTGGGAAGGCACTAGAGAATGCCCATCCTAGCAGTTGGGGGAAATACTGAGAAAGGTAGTTAAGACTTATTAGTCTTGAAGACTTTAATGATGAGGAATTTCTATTCCCTGCATCCCTTTACAAACCTATCATAAATAGAAAATGAGGACACAGTAACAGTTATTGACTATTTCTCTGCATAACTTAAGGTAATGGAAAAAAATGTTCAGAAGCTTGAAATAATAAGGCATGCATGCCCTTTATTAGCTATTCTAATAAATCATGTTGCTATGAGAGTTCTGGAAAAGCATAAAATTTCTGATTTAAAATGAAGTATAGTATCATATATGAGGACTTGTTAGTATCCATCAGGGCAGGATTTCAAATTTCTTTACAAAAAGGAAATGCTGGTTCTTCATAAAATGTCTGCATGGCAGGCTGATATTGTCAGTTACTCTGAAAGGAGGGAAGTCGAGGAGCAAAGGGGCCATGTCCCTTGCTCATTTGCTAAAGCCTGAAGAGAAAGCCAGCACTTCTGGTTGCCAGTTTTGTGCTTTGACCACATGCAACTCCAGCAACTTTAAAGAACCACTGTTTGTGATACACCCCAACAGCATTAAAGCCGTGACCTGCCTCAGGTCCAGAAAGTATGAGTTAGGGCATGGAAATTCACCTGCCAGGTTTACTCATGGCTGAAAATTTGTCATGCAGTTGTGGGTCAGCTCCTAGACCACTTGTGATCCTCACTCCAGATAAGGTGAAACCTTCTCTGCCTTGTGTTGATAACTCACAATTCTAGCCCTCTAAAGTAGCCATGCCCTTTCCCCCTTGCAATGTTGATTGGTAGGAAGTGAAAGAAATTAAGAGGCATGGAAGCGCATAGCTCTGTACTATCAAAGATCATCTTTATGCTGACTAGATTTTCTAAGGAATACTTTTCCGGTGTGATGGAACCAGGGCAGCAACCATACTCAACTGAAGACTCCAGACTAGTATGTATGGGAAGCTGCTAAACAGGTCAGATCATAGGATCTTATCTGTTACCCAATCTGTACATCACTAAATGCTCACCAAAAATTTGCTAGAGTAAATAACACCACAAGATGAGGCTGAAATTCTGCTGCTCATTCTCAGACGTGTGTTTCCAAGCCTCCATGTCTGGGTATGCACCCTGCTACTGTGTCTGAGTACCATCTCAGGGTGATCTTTCCTGGTCATCTGCCAGCAGCCTTCCTCACGATTTCCAGGCAGCATCAGCTGCAATCAAGTCTCACCACCCTGGGCTAGAGGCCAAAGCACACATTCCCCTGATTGCACCTACTGTTCTTTTTAATGTTCTCCTCTTAATTATCCAGATTTCCTACCAAAGTAAGTGGAAGGTGTGAAGGATCAAGCCATCTGCACTTCAAGCCCTAGAGCTGGAGCCTATGTTAAGAATCATGTGCTTGGCATTTGAGTTTCACTCCAAACAAATAAAGACTGCAGCTCAAATGATGCTGATAAGGTCATTGCTGCTCCAGAAGGATTCCTACAGAGATAGTTCCATTGAGGTGGGTTTCCCACCTGTGGAGACTTGGTATCACTGTACTGTAATTAAGAGGACACCTGCCGATCCAATGCGTATGAAATATAGAAACCTCCCATGAAAAAAAGTCAATATTGAGGCAGGTGATTTCCTGTATGACTGGCAATAGATGTGTTTTTGCACTGCAAAGTATATTTGGGCCAAGATTTCTTTTTCTACTGATGGCAGTTACATTCACAGGACTGAAGATACAATTGGAATTTGAGAATATTTCATTCTAACAGATCCAGATCAAGGGCCAAATTCCCAGATAATTTGTGCAAGGTTAACTGGGAGATTAGTCCTGTCAGTTGCTGTTCATCTCTGTTATATCTGAAACCAAAGTATGTTATCATTAGATCTATGTATTGTTATTCCTCTTCGAGCAGCATCACAACTGAGACAGGATTTTCTCACACAGATTCATGCCATATCCACTTGATCCTACCTTCAGCTTTATTCCACCCTCCCTGATGATTCTGCTATATTTAACAAAATAGTTGTCGTGTCTGCACCTCCCCCCCCGCCGTCCCCTTTCTTTTTGTCTTTGTTTTTAGAAAGGAAGGGTCAGCTCCCAGCAGAAAAAAAACAAAAACAAAACCAAACAAACCACAAACCTCATCATTTGGATTTAGGAAATACCTTGCTTGTTTAAGAACAGGTATAAGGGAAATCTCAGCATTTTATAATGAAGTGTATTCCTGTGGTGATTTCAGTTTCATTATTCATTTACATGTTCCTATAACTGCCATAATATGGGTATGACATATGCATAAAAGAAATTGGATTAGGTGGAACTGTCAGGATATCCATTTAATCTCCACATTTCTAGTTTGTTCAAAGACTCTTTCCCGTTGGGTTCTTGTCTCTTCAAGCTTTAATTGCTGCCAAAGAGATGGTGCAGCTTAAGTGTCACAGATAAACAGGAAGTTCTACAGCAAATACCTTCTTGGTATCTACATGTCTGTGGGTAGGATTCAGTTCTCTAGACTTAGATTCCTAATACACATCCTAGGACATGCTGCCTGGCCTCCATTTGGCACTGCAAACATGGTGCATGTTTCCCAGGGTTTGTAGATGTTTAGGCAACTGAATCCAATACTTCACATACAGTACATCTAGAAGTGCTATTTGTGCTAGAGACCATGAGGGATGGACTCTGACGAAAGAATTGAAAATAAAATTTAAAAAAGCTTTAGAGGGGCATTTTATGAAGCCATTCTGAAATATCAAGGACAAGGAAAGCAGTCCTACTGGAACCTGAAACTGTAGGGGTGAGTCAAATTAAGAAATTAGGAAGGCTACAGGTCAAGTAAACCTGGATGAAACTGTTCCAGTTAGCAAACTCAACAGGACTGATAACTTTTCTCTTATTTCCCTCAGGGAGCACCTTCTTCTAAACTACCGAGGGAGAGAAAGTAAATTTTCTATCACCCTGTATAATTTTCATCCTTTGGAATTAGGGGCAGTAAACAAGGTCTGAATTGGCTCAATCCCTGCTCTGAAAGTAGCTGTTATTTGATTTAGGAGAAACAGAAACTCTGATTGTAACAGACCAGCTGGGAAACCAAACTGCTAATTTTATGTTTCATGCACAGGTATGTGCTCTCTAGTGCCTGGACCAAAGCTTTGTCTCTCAGAAAGTGCTTATCCAATGCGTGTCATCACAACCAGAACTGCACACCTTGAAAATCGCATATCCTGGTGTGTTTGTCATGCTGAGGTGTCATAGAAGGGAACTATGGAACCATGAACAGTTACTGAATGAGAAGCCAGGAAATTAAATATAGAAAAGATTTTTTTTTTCCCACTAAACACAGGACTGCTGGGACTGTCATTCAGGTCCTTGTGAGTGAGGGACACTCAGACATACTATTCACTGCCTATGTCATCTCTTGCTCTTCCCCATACCCAAACGATCCTGTTTAAGCATTACAGTTCATATGCCAGTTAGTTCTTATACTTTGTGCACCTGTCTTGAAGCAGTGTCCATAGACATTATGAATGAATCATGCAACAGACTTAAAAACATGCCCTCTAGCAAAAAAACAGATTTTCAAGGCAAGCAGGATGAATCATAGATAAAAATCTTTAAAATATTTAAAAGTATGCCTGAAACCACCCCTGCATAAGCTTCCTTTAGCAAATCAGAATCTATGGTAGGATGACGAGGCAAGGCCATGTGTCTAGGTTCTTCAAAGTCAGTTATTACTACTATTTGAGTAGATGTCATCAAAATGACTTCTCAAAAAGGTAGAGAAAGAATCAAAGGAAAGACTGGCATTAACTCAGTTCTTCATAACTACACCCTCGTTCCAGGATAGAGAGATAAACAGCATGAAAACTTGGTGGCTAGGTGTTTTTTGGCAGTATTTTGATGGCCACAGGCAGTGGCCTTTCCAGTTGAAAGCAATGACATTGGAATTATCAGAAAGGAACAATCTATTAATACATGTCTCTGAGGCTGGTGTCATCACCACAGTTTTGGGTTTTTTGACACCAGGATGGCCTACACAGCACCAGGAATGCTGACACCAAACAAGAGACACCTTTCTCAAAGGGGAAAGAGGGTCTTTTCCCAAGAGATTGCAGGGTTGATTGACAGGGCTTTAAACTAGATATGAAGGGGGAAGGGGGTAATAATATCAGAATTATCTATGAAAAACAGCAGGACAACAAACCAGGGCTGGAGGGATGGGGTGACTGTAAGGCCCTCCAACCTGTTACCCTGAGGCATTCTGTTGACACCTCAGCACAGGCAAGGTCCAACAGACATAAGACAGGGGCTCCTGAGGACATAGGAGCCAACAGGGTTGTAACCATGAAACACTCTGGGGGAATAAAGGGGTGTCCCTCTAAGAAGGTGTCATGGCCAGCAGCCCAGCTGAAGTGCCTCTACATCAATGCACACAGCGTGTGCAACAAACAGGAGGAATTGGAAGCTACTGTGCTACAGGATGGCTACGACTTAGTGGCCATTACTGAAACTTGGTGGGATGAATCCTATGACTGGAGTGTGGCTATCAATGGCTACAAGCTGTTCAGAAGAAACAGAAGCGGAAGGAGGGGTGGAGGTGTTGCCCCCTGTGTTAAGAAATGGATGGACTGTAAAGAGTTATCTCTAAAGAATAGACATGAGAAGGTAGAAAGCTTATGGGTAAGAATTAGGGACTGAGATAACAAAGGCAGCCTTGTGGCTGGCGTCTACTACAGGCCATTTAATCAAGGGGAGCCTATTGATGAAGCCTTCTTACTCCAGCTCCAGGAATTATCACACTTGCAGGCTCTCATCCTACTGGGGGATTTCAATCACCCTGACATCTGTTGGAAAAGTAGCACAGCAAGCCGTAGGCAATGCAAAAGGCTCCTGGAGTGCCTAGATGACAACTTCTTAAAGCAAGAAATAGACAGCCCTACCCCAGGGGATGTGATATTGGACCTGATGGTCACAAATGCAAGTGAACTCATCAGGGATATCAAGATTGGAGGCAGCCTGGGCTGCAGTCATCATGCACTACTGCAGTTCCCTGTATGAAGTATGAAAAGCAGGGTATGAAGCAGATGAGAAGCAAAGTCAGGACCCTAAATTTTAGGAAAGCAAACCTCCAGCTCTTCAAGGAGTTAGTCAATAGGACACCCTGAGAAATAGTCCTCAGGGACAAGGGAGCAGAGCAGAGCTGGCAGATCTTTAAGACTGTGTGATCCCAGAAAGTCAGCATGGCTTTACTAGGGGCAAGTCCTGCCTGACCAACCTAGTGGCTTTCTACAATGTAGTGACTGCATCAGCAGACAAGGGAAGAGCTATGGATATAATCTATTTGGATTTCTCCAAGGCCTTTAACACGGTCCCCCACGACATCCTTCTCTTGAAGGTGGAGAAATAGGGGTTCTATGGGTGGACTGTTCAGTGGATAAGAAATTGGCTGGATGGTTGCAGCCAGAAAATAGTGGTCAATGGCTCAATGCCCAGATGGAAAAAGGTGATGAGTGGTGTCTCTCAGGGGTCCATACTGGGACCAGTATTGTTTAGTATCTTCATTAATGATATTGACAGTGGCATTGAGTGCACCCTCAGCAAGTTTGCTGATGACACCAAGCTGGGGGGTGCAGTTGATATGCCAGAGGGATGCCATCCAGAGGGACCTGGACGGACTGGAAAGGTGGGCCCAGGTGGACCTCATGAGGTTCAACAAGGCCAAGCGCAGGGTCCTGCACCTGGGCTGGGACAACCAGCATTATCAATATAGGCTGGGAGAGGACATGCTAGAGAGCAGCCATGTGGAAAGGGACTTGGGTTTACTAGTAGATGAAACGCTGGACATGAGCCACCAATGCGCAAGGGCAGCCTAGAAGGCCAATCGCATCCTAGGCTGCATCAAAAGAAGTGTGACCAGCAGATCAAGAGAGGTGATTCTGTCCCTCTACTCTGCTTTGGTGAGATCTCACCAGGAGTACTGTGTCCAGCTCTGGAGCCCTCAGCACAAGAAGGATGTGGACCTGTTGGAGCATGTCCAGAGGAGGACCATGAAAATGATTAGGGGGCTGGAGCACCTTTCCTATGAAGACAGGCTGAGAGAGGTGGGGCTGTTCAGCCTGGACAAGAGAAGGCTCTGGGGGGAGCCTTCTAGCGACCTTCCAATACCTGAAAGGGGCCTATAAGAAGGCAGGAGGAGATCTGTTCTTGAGGGTCTGTAGCAACAGGACAAGGGGTCATGGTTTTAAGCTAGAAAGGGGTA
>JAVSBS010005573.1:25337-79318 GCA_033124195.1 Coracias cyanogaster | reverse complement strand
TTTTGACTGCCCAATGATGTTTCAGTTTGTGGTGCTGGTTGTTTTGCTCTTCTGGTACAGAAGTTTGTCTAAAATCTTTTTTCTCCCTCCCCATTTGCTTCTTATACTTTCAATCACCTGTTGGGGGCTTACACTAAGGCCAAGATCTCATTTTTAAGTCCTACAAATCAATCCTGAACACCTTTTACACCCAAAAGTATATATCATCACTCAAACTAATGGCTTCTAAACGCCAACAAAAGTTGTTGTCACTGTTCCAACTTCTCTCTCATTATTAAATCAACCCAACTATAGTTTCCTTTTCAACTATGTATTCTCAAGAGCTGTGACTTAAGCTAGTCAAGACATATAGGAACTAAGGACCAGAAAGGAATAAGAAACAGTTACACTAAACTTCAGTATTTTTGCACATCATTTTGGTGAGTTGTATCATGGTGATTCCTTCTAGAGCCATTTGTGGGAGTATTTTTGCCTTTTTATCTTCACCTTTAACTAAGTGTTTCACTCTAGAGAAGGCTACCTTAGAAAGGGAAGAAGTTAAACATGTAGCAAATATACCAGTGTTTGCCAAAGTTTGAGGGAAAGCAAATAACAGCAAATAGGCTAATGCAGGTGCATTTGAACAGCAGTCTGAATATAGGCAGCTTTCTTGTGCCCTTTTAGTCTTGGAACTTCTACATCTCATTCAAGTCAACCTCACAACCTTGCTTCAATCCGTAGGAAAAATATTGTCAGAGTTTTCATATATTCTACCATGAGTCCAATTCTTGCAATCTCTCCTCTTTAGAATACACTCTCCACCACCATAATTATCAACAGTGAGGGAACACCTTCAACAGAAAAGTTCAGCATGTACTTGTGGATGATTATTCTCTGGAGTGTCACTAAAGATACCAGTCTCAAGATGGAAGTCCATTTATGAAAAATTCTAGCCTAGAGATGCTGGTCAGTGTCAAAGCATGTTTCCCTCATCCACTTCTTGCAGATATCCAGATATCTTGCAGAAATCCACCTTTTGGATATCGTATTACAGGATCATGTCCTTTCTATGTGTCAAAAGAAGAACAAGTATCATGCGCTTCTCCCCAGAAGTCTGGGTGAGTTCCTTCCACCTTTCTGAAAAGAGAGTAGGGTACATTAACATTTGATGAAGCACATGATAACCCTTTTTGCTGTACAGTGTCTTAGTTATGCACAACAATCTTAGCAATACCATGCAGAGGATGCTGGCTGAAGAACGAACAAAGAAGACATTGTTACAAAGTAGCAGTATTCTCATTTGCTTTAAAATTGTTTCTCTTCAAAACCTCAACCTCCTGCATTTTCCATGCTGCAACAGTGTTTGCCAGACATGTCATGCAAAGTTGGGTACAATAGACATCTTCCTCTTGTGTAATTTTCTGTTCCTACTCAATTCCTTCCTGTCCACAAGGACATGTTATGGAAGTAGTATTTTTTTCCTTGGATCTTTTCCTGAGACCAAATTGATCAGGGCCTGCATGGTCCATTTGTGTGGAGCACCAATTGCACTGTGACCTCATGCAGACATGAGCAATTGACTGATCTTGTGCTTTCTGAAGGAGGAGCCAAGGTAAAGCTTCTCAATGAACAAGAAGATGGAGGAGGGAAGACAACAGCCAGAAAAATAAGAAGTGCCTTGCCAGCATGGAGAAAATAGCTACATATCTCTAGTGAAACATGGTCTGAAATACCTCAATAGCTTACTGTAGAGGAAGAGATGGAAGCAGGTTCTGTTATACTTCTCTGCTAGGGACACTTTGAAAAGCTGCATAGACAAATTTCGCTTTTGGTGCTAAATGTCTTTATCAGCCATCTTTCTAAAGCAGTATCTACATTCCTCCTGGTGAACAGTCCTCTGTGTACGATATAGCTTACTACTTATTTTGATTTGCGGTTAGTAGAAGTAGAGCACTAAGTCTTTTAGAGTTATCAGTAAATCAGTAGAGTTAAATAGCTACCGATCCTCTTACATGGTTGAGAAGATCCCTGCATGCCCTGTTCTCAGACTTTGTCCTCATGAATCCCCCTGTAACTCTGATACATGAAACAAGGAACTACAGCTCTGGAGGCAAGAATCTCAGTATTACTTTCACCAACTGCATTGGTGATGTTTTTCCTCCTTTTAATCTTTGTTACTCTACATAATGTAGTTGTTCACAGCATTTGGCAAATCTGGAGCTCAAATCCAACTACAATTTCTATTTAATCAGTATTATGCTCACATTTTCACAAAAAACCCCAAACCAAAACAACAAAAAACACAAACAAATCCCACCCCCAAATAAAAAGGAAGATCATACCCCAATTACCTGCCTCAAATGACGTATTACGTGCTTTGTTACTTGGAAACAGCAAAAAGTGTGCTCTTTCCTTAAGGTACATACCCCTCAGGAATATAAAATTATCTCTTTAGCACAGATCAACATAAATCTGGCATGATTCGGACCAGTGGGATCAGGATACGTCATGGTTCAAGTAAATACAAACTTCAGTAGATAAATGACATCCAAATTTAACCTCCAAATGCACTGCCTTAGAGCCCAAGTCTGTTCGTATTTCTATTGACAGGCCAAAGAGGTTAAAACCTAAATTAAGAAAACAGGTGACAGCCAAAGAAAGACTGTGTGCGTCTGTGTACCACATATGTGTGTGTCTGGCTGTAAGGGGACAGGGAGCGCTAAGGGAAGGGGGGCTTGGAAAAGAGCATGATCACTCAGCTTTCCCAAGAAGGAAATCAAAGAGCAGGAAAGGGGCTTCCTGCCAGCTGCGTGGAGCTGTGCAGAGGGATGCAGTCTTCCTTCTTGTTTGCTGATCTAACAGGGAACTTCCCTTTGCTGTCACTCAGCAGCCAAAAATGAACTCCTTTGAATCCCTTTCTTACCAGATAATACTAAAACACAACATTGAAACTCTTAGTGGGTGTGAAAGAGCTATAAAGTTATTGTTCAAGTTTAAAAGAGGATCCCTAGCATTCAGTCACTTTGTCTGATAGCCTTTGGTATATATATGGATGCTATCAGTTCATTTATTTGTGGACAGGCATCTGTAACAAAGGCTGTTGTAATCACTGTAGCACCATTATTCACATCTTCAGCAGAAGGGCCAAGAATAGAAACAACACTGTCCCACATCTTCTAAAGATGCCCTGTGCACAGAATAGGGTGCGATATGCCTGCTGGTATAGTCTCTCAGAATAACTCCGGCTCATCAGAGATGTGGCTCTCAGATTTATTGCCTTTCCTTGTGCCGTGGCAAGAGTGATACAGAAAGCCTTGCCTGTCACGAACTGTACCATTCATGTCATTAAGGCAGGGGTTTGAAACCCAAAAGCTATATTCCAGAACCTATCTGCAAGGTTTTAGGTGTTTCTGCATATATCCAAACAGATGAGTTTTGCAAGGTGCTTGACGCTGTGTGTGATTTAATCAATCTCAGCCAACTGAATTTAGCTAAGTATTTTTACATCATTCCTGTGTGTGCCTGTCCCTTTGATAGCATGATTGGCTTTTACACTGCATAACTGCAGGCTGAAATGTGAGATGAATGCTGTCCCAACCTCCTAAGCGGTCCAGTCAGAGACTCCCCATCGTATGTTGAAATGCAGTGACATTCAAACTAGTGGCAGGCCTGCCCATTAAGGAATTGATTCCATTCTTTGGGATGGTTGCAAGTGTTCAAATAGTAATTTGGTTTGGTACCGATCATGTAGTTTTAGCTAATGGTGTATTTCTGGAATGAATACCAGCACAGCTGGCAGATAAATATGATGGGTCTATGGAAAATATTCTTCAATTAAAAGCCTACTACATCAGAGAATGTATTCTTAAAGCACTTGGGGATGGTTAAACCAACAGAGAAGAGAGATTCTGGAAGGCAATGGTTTGCTATTTTGCCATCAAAATTAGATCTTAATTTTTACTTCTTTGGAGGAAAGTTGTAATTCTTGGGAACTATATGAAATGAAGAACATAGTGGTACCCTGAGGAATTCATTGGTCAGCTAACAAAGGCAAATATCACACTTTTTTAAAACAAGTTTCAGTCTCTGTCCTCTTTTACTGGAACAAGACTATTAGTAATTTATACTATGGTCATTTGTCTTGGATTCACTCTGCTAGTTGTTGTTCATAGTCATAAAGATCCCTAGTCCCACAGTGATGGGAAGTGTCAACAGTGGAAGAGACAACTACTTTATACAAAAGAAACAAGAAAAATAACAGTTAGAAACCTTCCTAAAATATCTTGGGCTTTCTGTGAAACTCTGGTCTTTCTCATGGCATCTTGCATACAAAATCCACTAGTAATGCTTTGCCTTTGTACTGCATCAGTGTGGGGCACTGCATCATGGCATCGTTAGGCTAGATTGTGGACTACTTTTACTTTTGGTCCAGAAGGTGCTCTTTCATACTGCTTCATGTGTTAGAGCCTAAACAGGTCAGTTCTGCTCACTAAATTAGGAAAATTTTCTAAGTCTAAAGAAAGATAATCCCATTCACTGTTCAGTGAGGACTGTTCCATCTGCTATTGTCTTTTGCAGTACCACATATTTACCACAGAAATACAACAGAGAGATTGTGTGTAGACCTCCCCAGTTTAGCTGCAGTGCGCAGTGTGCTCAGGAATTTCAGTCACAAATAAGATCCTTTTTTTACAAGAAGGCGATAATGTGCCCTTAGAACCCGTTCGCATCACGTAAAACAGAGCTGTGTTTGTTCTGCCTAATGGACTTTGCATGGAACATCTTTCTAGCACAGTCAGAAGTATATTCCTTGGCTCTACTAGTTTGCCCTCAGGCACTGCAGTGCCCCACACGTTCTCCCCCGTGGATCCATGCTTTTCAAAATCACAGCCAGGTCCTGCTCGGTAAACGCATATGTCCCTGAAACTTCAGTCAAGCATATTGCTACTGGCTATGTGTCATAACTGTAAAATATAGGTTGGAAACAGCATGGGGGTTTTGTGTTATTTCTTTAATATAAAGACTGGACTATGTGTCTGTAGTTCATCGAAGTCAAGAGAAAATGGCCTCAAGTTTCCTCAACCCAAGGTGGTGTAGATTGGACATTAGGAAGAATTTTTTCACTGGAAGGTTTGTCAGGCACTGGAAGAGGCTGCCCAGGGAAGTGGTTGAATCACCATCCCTGGATGTGTTTAAAAGCTGTATAGATGTGGTACTTAGGGACAGGGTTTAGCAGCAGACTTGGTATAGTAGGGTTATGGTTGGACTGGATTATCTTAAAGGTCTTTTCCAACCTAAATGATTCTATGATTATTGCTTATCCCATTAAGGAAAGGGGTTGTTTAACTTCAATTACATTGTAATAAGTAAAATCGCAAGCTCTAAAGAGGGCAAAATAACGTGGCTTTCAGTAACTAACATTGAAGTTATGGAAAAATTCCTGGAGAACTTGACTTCCACGAAGGCTCACTGAGTCAGCAAGTTCTTCCAACTTCACTTTCTTTGGTAGTTTCAGCACTCAACTTTACAGTTATGTATTCTCAAAAAAATGTTTTTTTCTTCTGCAGGTCATTAGTTTCACTAGTTGCAGAACCTAGGAGTTAGGGGTCTTTTTTGTTTGTTTTTTTGATAAGCACAGACATTGTGCATATTGACTTCAAAATCAATTCTGCTTAAAGCCTACCACAGACAGAACAATAGAACATACAAACTTACGTAGTTGGAGTGAGTTAGGCTAACTGTGAACTCACTGAGGCGACAGACTGAATCCCAGCCAGTTTCCTGCACAACAGGCTTTTCAGATATTTTTATTTGCATTTACACTTCTTGTAATGTGTAGCACGTTCGTTTGGATGTGAGAGATTGGTCTTGTGGTTTAAGCTCTGGACTAGGATTCAAAAAAATCTAGGCTGAATGCTGACTAGTTGCATCTGCTTGGGTTAGTGCTACTGTCTATCCATGCTTTATAGAGGAGGAACTGCGACAAAGTCCCATCTTACCTATTTCAGTCTAAACTCTTGTGGCCAAAGTGTTTTTAAATCTTTTTGTACAGCTCCTACTGGAATAGATTGAGGGTCTCTGCTTAGTAGTAAATGATAAGTAATTTTTAGGCAAGAATTGAAAAACACTTCATCACTGTTGGTCTGCACAGGTCTGGAGGTAAGTGTATCAAGTTAGCACAGCTGACATACCACAGGTTTACAGAGTACTGTTTACAAAAGGCATGAGAAACCAAAGAAGAATTCAAATATGGTTCAAAACTTCCAAAGAGAAGGTTCCAAATGGAACCTGGTTTAGCCTCCTGGACATGCCAAGCAGGGCTGGAAAGCAGACGAGAACAGTCTTTCATGAGATTTTCCTACTTCTGGTCAGGCCAGAAATTTTGCAAGAGCAGCTTTTCTCATATTTTGGCACTTTTCTCCTGGTCTTGCCTGAAGCCTGGAGGCAGAGCCATGTGAAAATACTAATGGAAAAAGCAATTTCTCTCAATGTGTTTGATCTTCAGCTACAGCCTGAAAGATTCATATTCTTTCTCATACTTTATCTATGCCCAGCTGTTATTTCCAGGTCTAATTTTTTTTTTTTTAACTTATGTCTCCTTCCTTTGCTGCTGTAAACTTGCAGCCTCACATAAAGCTTAATCCTTCTTCATAGGAAGAAACTGAAAGCGTAAAATGAAGTCTCAGATGAATCTGATTTAAGGAGAAAAAATACGCTGTCCATAAAGCCAGCTCTGCAACTACCTTAAACTCCACTGTCTACCCAAAAACGTCCCCACCTGATGCCGGAACAGTTTGCTGACTTGGGTGCAGACTGGATGTAGCCACTGTAGTCAGTAGTAAGACTACAAGACCTGATACCATGTACTCCACTGACCCTCAAAACTAAAGTAATCCTACGTGGTTTTCTGATCCCGAGTCTGTTTCATCATCTAGAGGATAAAATTATTGAGGCAGGGCCTGTCTGTATCCATGAGTTTCAACTAGGTCTAACATAACAGGCAGCTTCTCACAAATAGTGAACAATAATGTTAATACCAGACCTTTCTCCTTTGGAGCCTTTACCCTCTATGTAATGTAGCCAGTCATGGAACACAAGCATTAATAGGAAAGGATCAACAGAGAGTCTCTGCATTTTCCCTTTGATAAAGAAGATGATGGCTATGTCTAGCAATCACAAAAAGAAGTTAAGACCACACTTCCCCTCCCCCCCAATTTTTCTGATGACACAGTTCTTATGAACTTCTTATCTAACCTGCTTATGGCTATTTGCAGCATTACTCTAAATACAGTGACATTTGTGCTAGTATGCCTGCCTGATTTCTCCTCTCACCTTCTTTATCTACAAACACTTGTTCAGTGCAGTCATCTGCCAAAAGTAAAAGTTGAAGTTTGGGGAATTTATAGTAAGAAAACTTTTGCTTTTTTTCTGGAGTGGGGAGTAAAAGGGAATAGAAGATGAATGGACTGAGGCTTTCAGTCTTTCTTCAGAGTAGCTCAGAGCATTGTCCTCACCTAATCATTCTCACCCCGGAACACATGTATGTGTATTAGGACCTATCACATATGTTCTCGGACTGCGTTCTGGAGACAGGTGATAACCATAGTCTGCACCACTGAAATTTCATTTAGTCTGCAATTTATTTCTTGCTTAACTACAGCTGTTCCTCAGATGATAAAAATAGGCTCCTGTGCTGGTGCTATCTCTGTCTATTTTGATTAAAACAAGATGCATGATTAGATCCTGTTCTGATCCATATGATCCAGAATAAGGGAAGGGTAAAACCAAGTTTTCTTTCTAGCAAAATTATGGGGAAATGGAGAGGAAAATGAACAAACAAGAAACAGACAGTTGATTCCCAAACCTTCAAGTCTTTTTAGAGCCTTTTCCTAGAGTTTGCAAATTGCAGTGGGTAGAACACTACACTGCAGTTGTCTTAGTACCTTAATTTGTTAAGTACATAGTAATTAAAGAAAGGTATATGCCATGACAAAATGGTTAGCCCAAAGCGAAGTCAGCAGTTGATCCTTGCTTGTCACTGTGACAATCACAAAACAGCTCTGCATCACTGTCAGTATGCCAAAGGAGGAGTTAAGGACTGGAATCAGGTCTGGTGCCAGCCTGGGCTGCAGTTACCACAAAACAGTGGTCACTGTGTCAGGCTTCAGATGAACTCAAAGTAGTTGCTTTCACTCCACTATCCTGTTCCAAATTGTGGTATTCTTAAGGTCTGTGCAAGAGAACTACACATTCAAAGCCATAATGGGCAGAACTGTGCAGGAGTAGGATGGAGAGAAGTTCTATAGCTTAGCACTGGCAAACTTTGTGCTGCAACAAAAGTGGTAAACCTGGACAGTGAATGATGAACCCAGTCTGAAGAATGCTTGTGTCATCTGCAGAGTGCCCTGTTAGTTCCAGTACTAATGAATTTCCTTTCTACAGAAGTCATTCTTCTAAGACTTTGTACTGTTTTAGAAGCCTTGCAGTAATATCTTCAAAACAAGATGCTGAAACTAAGATTTCAGGTGACTTTTAATTTCTGGGGAAATACTGTATTTGGTTTCAAATATCTCTGCCTAGTATAGTTGTTACTCTCTTTAGAGGTCATTGGAGTGGTGCAGGACAACAGCAGTAATCAGAATTTAGGAAAGACCATGAGACCAGCTAGGGAGGCTCAAGTAATCTTGCAGTTCCACGCCTCAAAATTGTCTAGTGACCTCGTCAACAGCTTGTCCTGTTTTCATGCATCGTTAGGTGCTGGGGAAGCAGCACAAGAGATTATTGTTTTCAGTCACAGGAGTGAGAATACTCCTCAAGAATTAGAAATAGTTGATTTAATTGAATCAGATAAAATATTAGTATTTCCACAAGTCTGCACTGAGTCACATCCCAGCTAACCTTTTATGGAGAGTATGGATATTTGGCTTTGCCTCATCATGTCACATATTTGTAGACCTTTGCTAAGCTGAATTGCGGAAGGACAGGAAACAGGAAAAGTTAGCATCAAGTATTCCATACAACCAGGGTACAGGTGATACTAAAAGTCTTTCCTTTAGATCTATCTTTATATATAAAGATATCTATATTTATTTAGATCACTTTAGCAAGCCTAGAAAGTTTTTGGTAGGAATCTATACCTGGGAATGTTTATCTGAACCTCTATGAATTCTGCCATTATCAAACAAGATTAGAAAAGAGAAAAAATGTAGCCCTGATCAAAATGAAAAATATCAAGTTAACTAGCCCTAGATGGACTTAAACAAAAGTTTCTTCAATCTTTACTCTAGAAAATCAAAGCACTTGGACTGTGTGGGAAGGAGTTATACTAAATGCTGAGAGCCTCTAGATAGGAACCACAAGAAAAAAGAAAAACAGAGGAAAAAAACTGCACAACCCTTGCTCCCCAAGTGTGTTGCTTCTGTGTCCTACACATCATTGTAACTGGAGACCAACTGGAGCACTTGTTTGTCCTTTAGTATTGAACATGCAATATTGAAAAGAACAGAACACTTCATTTATTTATTTATGGTCTTTGTGAAAGCATTTCATAGTTCAGCTGCCTGGATTGCTTTCTGCCTTAATCTGGCACAGCTTTATCTCACAGCAAAAGGCACTAAATCATCAAGCATGTTCAGGCACATCTGTGATGTCATACCATATGCAGTAACGATATATTTATTATGTGATGTGGTGTGCATCTGTCCTAATAGGTCATTCCTATCATCTTGATCAGCAACACGCTTTTTTTTTTTCTTTGTATGTGCGATGTTTTGTTTTTCTTTGAGCACACAGCTTTGGCAAGGACTCAGCTTTAAAAGTTAGCAGTTGCGTGGACCTAACAAGACAAGCAAGCTGATCAAAACCAGGAGATAGTGTATATTCATAGGGAGATATGTTTATGGAAACCTATGGGAAAGGCTAGCTTCCTTTTCAGAAAGACAGAGGTTGTGTCTGCTCATTACAGCTTTGGAAAGTTTTCCTGTTACCATTTTTCTTTATATTCTTAGTGAAAGTTAATTGCAAATAAATTCCTGTTACTCTTGTCAGCTCTAATGCTCTATTAGGCTTCATTTTAATACTTCGTTGTTGTTCCAAAGTATTCGGGACAAATTCTCTCTTGGCTTAACTCCACTAACTGCAGTGAAGCTACATTAGAGTGGATTTGGCCCTACAGTTATCTTTTTCTTTTTTTCAGTGCGGCTTTTGCTTGGCTCTGTACGTGACTAGAAAGACAGCCAGCTTACATTAGAAACAAATCACTAGAGAAACCAAGAAATCTAAGCTATCAAATATCTTTCCATGGGGTGTAAATGACAACACAGTTCTTTTCTTTTCAATATCTTCTGGAGGCAGCACAGTGCTAACTGTCATGTAAACATCAAGTTGTACAAAAAATTTCTCAAAAGTAAGTAAAATACTAGTTTGTGTTGCTTAGTTCACTTTTGCCGTTGTTTATACACAAACCTGAAATTCCCATTACAGAATTACAAACATAAACAATTACAATCCCCCAGAAAGGTTCTTTTCAGAGGACATAAGCTCTTTTAACATATTTGTGGTCCACAGTAATATTTCAGCTGATACAACAGCCTCCTGGGTTTATGGCTGATCTGCTGTGCAGCAGACCCCTAGAAATCCTGCCAGAGAATGCCTGATCAGTCATCTAGGTTAGCAGTCTTCCTCTAGCACAGGATTTCCCCCTCTTGCTGACCCATTTTAAATGGCTCGGTGAAGCTTCCATGCTTTGCACTGAAGTCAATTCCAGATTCTAATTAATGGTTTGCTTTTTTATTATTATTTCTTTTCAGGGTTGAAAGAGAACTGCTTTTGTAGCCTTAAGGCACATGGCAGGAAGAGATGGAAACATTTCTTTCATAACCTCTTTCTGATTATAGAGCCCTTTGATCCCAGAAGATTTACATTCCAGTGAAAAACAAAAACTGAAACAAAACAACCATGTGTAATCACTGGTCACTAGTACAACTCGGAATATTTTAGTAGGCAGGCTAGTAACAAATCAGCATAAACTCACAGACAATACATACAGGAATATCTGCTTACCAAATTATTTAAAAAACACAGTGGGGGAGAAGAAAGATTTCCAAAGTTTTGGCTGCATTGTGTATTTGAAATAGAGTATTATTGTGTTAGCACAGAAGAGTCTGAGGATGGCAGAGACTGGAGCACCAGGAGAGCAGCGTGCTTCCTTGTGTGGTGCGCCATGCCAGCAAGCTCTTAAGCATTTTAAGATGACACAGTGATAAAATGGTGGCTTAAAGTTAGGTATTTGCTAAATTGAGAGCTGTTGGAGATCTGCACAGGCGCCTAAGACTACATGAGTATAGGTATCTTAAATGCTATTGGTAACATTAAATAATAGTTCCATTTACATTGTCACATAAACATAAATCTCACCTGACCTGCACATATAGAGCTGTGCCAGGATGGTTTGCTCCTCTCTGATGCTGAATCTATTGACTTGGAAACTGAAGCATAACTGTTTGTACATCTTGTCCAACTAAGGGCATGAGAGGGATTGTCATCTCATCTTTACAAAGTCTTTGTCTCTTGTGATTAGAAAGTGAGGAAATCAAAACAGATACACACATAAAATTTCACACTGTAACTATAGTAGACATTTACAGTTTTATCTGCAAGTGAAAGTCTGAGCAGGATGGAGAGGAAGGATACCGTTGGAAGCTTGGCGGAAGCGACAATCACAGCCCAAAATGGAACAGCCCATTGAGTTAGCTTTGCCATTTCCTTAACTGATGCTACAGCTTTTCAGGCGATATATTCTGAAATGCTCTATGCAGTCTGACTTTAAATAGCTGAAAGAGTGACGTGCCTGCCTTGACAGCTATACCTTACTGTTATGAGTTTTCTTCTTAGACATTTAAATGAAGTCTCACATATAATAATAGTAAGAACCAGCACCTACCACCACTTCCTTTATAGCAGCCTGACACTTTTCACTTACAACTGCCCACAATAATTAGTTACTCCCTTGGAATTTGTGTTTGATATATCTACAGAAGTATTATTATATTTTGGAAATACTCAGAATATTTACTTATCAGCAAAACATCATCTAGACTGAGATTTTGCAGTTCCATGAAGGCGAACACGTGATACATTAAGGCTCCCCTAGAAACCTGATTACTCTTGTTTTTCCTTATGGAACATTTTCCCAAGTTTTATTTGTTATTTTATAAAAATCCCTTTTTGCTTTAGTCTTAATTTATGCTAACATGGAAAAAAAATTCTGAGCAACAACAGATCTTGCCATAAGTCGCCTCATCAATCTATGATTCCCATGGTCTGAAATCCTAATCATCAGCAGTTTGGAAACTCAGTGCAGCACTTTAAAGCCACCTCATCTAGTCGGGCATTCTGCTTCAATGACCTTGGGGAGCTACTGCTTGTTTTAAATGTCAGCTACCAAATTCCCAAATCAGTCACCAATAATTTATATTCCTAGCTCCAAAACCACCTTTTTCCCATGATGCTTGATTGCCAAAGCATTTTTTATTATTCGCTAGATTCTTAGCTTGAAAGAAGAAAACAAAACCTAATATTTTACTGACACTTGTGGAGCTTTCCCACCCTGCTGGGGAAGCCTAAATACAAGCAGATTGGAGCAGAACAGGAACAAAGAAGCCATGCTGGAGGAACTTGCTCTAAAAACACAGCTGAGGATGCCAACTTCCCAACGCACTGGAGACGCAAACAGTAATATAAAGTGAGGATGGAAGCTCTTGCTGTGAAACCTCTTGTCCCCGTGCATCTCTAAGAATATATCCAGCCCAGAAGTATTTAAGCAAAGGCCAGTGTGAGGCTGCACAGCTCAGAGGTACAGCCAGAGCATGCAACTCTGCATAAAGCCTTTTGTGTTTATGAGGGGCCAGTCTTTTGCTCAGAGAGCCATGTCTTATTGTTTACCCACTGGGGTGCTGCCTGCTGCTCCCTATTAGGGCCCCTGCCTCTACAGGCATTTCTTGGTACAGTCAGTGCAAGCATTTTTTAACTATTACTTACAAAATGGCAGTGGCTTCCCCAAGGCCATATCTTTGTTTCTTTGTACAATGCTGTGATTGTGTAAATTGTCTTGTGTAAGCACATCAGCCCACTCTGGAATTCTTCCCTCCCCCCCCCTTACAGCCTTTCATTGTTGTTCTTTTATGGTGGCATTTGTTCTTTTGCCATCTTGTCACAAATCCATTCCTGCAGCGATGTCACTTTTAAGGAACAGCATGGCTAAGTCTGGCCTTTCAATTTGCCAGAGGTCTGGAGAGCAGCTACTTCTGCTTGAGAAAGCTGTTGCCAGCAAACAGAATGGGCTTCCTTGCACTGTCACACAAAATGGCAGAGCTCCCCAAACCATGAAGCCCAAGGCAGTCACATGTAGTTCTTATAGTCCTTTCCTCTATATAGCTCAACAAACTGTGTTCTAATCTAGTGATGTGACTAGTGACATCAAAGCTGGGGAGTAAGACATAACTTCCTCTCCTAGCACAGTCAGGCAAAACAGGTCCCTGAATCATAAAGACAAACACTGCAAGTCTCAACATTGCATATGGATATTTCTTCTTTTGTTTATATACACAATGAACCACAAGTGAAACTCAGAATCTGTGAGGAACTTGCAATTTCAACTTTAGATGATTAGACAGTGGCACAGCTCTTCAGAGCATCTTTGTTTCCACCCTTGTCTCAACATTAGCTGTAATTCCACTTAAAGGACAGTGTTAGCACTGTACGAGATCTGTCTCTGGATCATGGATCCAACCCCTGTTTCCTCAGCTGATGATACTCTGGCAAGTTATTAAAAAGTGACCTGAAAATACATGCAGAGGCTTCTCCATTTTCTTTTGCTACAAACAGAAGGGGTTTGGCAGGCAACTGGACTTTGCTGGCTCAGCACTTCTGAAAGCCCATCAGGATATGTCTATATGAGGGCAGGCTGCTACAAGACAGACCCTCAGGGTTTGTTAGAGGCCATGTCTTCAGAAACCCAGAAACCATCTGGTCAGCACTGGCAGCATTGCACAGACTGCCAGATATGCCTGCAGTAGTCCCAGTCAGGCCTCAGGAATACGGTGGTATACAAGTGAGCTTGGGCAGGAAAGAGTTAGCTATCAGGCTTTCTTGGAAGAAAATAAAATTGCACTTAATTACCACACGGCACCTAGAAGGATTGAAACTATTTATGTTTTTTAGGCAAGGACCCACTCTGAGGGAACATATAAATCATGATCAGTATTGCTGATTTGCCAGCAAGGATGTAATCCAGATCCCTGTATCCTAAATGTGTTGTGTTCATCATTAAAAAATACAAAACCTACAGAGTTTACTTTTTACCACTTGTACAAATATAGCCATGTGCTCCACTGAATGGCCATTAAGGAATAATCTAAAGCCTGACTGAGGGCAATGGAAAGTCCATTGGCTTCCAGCAAGCTTTGAAATGAATCTGGATGGATCAGATTCATGATGAATAGATATAATTTTTACATATGTGCTTGTTATAATACAATCATACTTTAATAGAGAGTGTTTCAAGAATTAAAATATTATATTTAAATATTCTAAGCTCTGTACATAAAATAAATTTCTTCTGCTTATCATATTTGTACTTGCAAATCTATTGTTTTAGCCACATAAA
This sequence comes from Coracias cyanogaster, assembly GCA_033124195.1. Lineage (NCBI taxonomy): Eukaryota > Metazoa > Chordata > Aves > Coraciiformes > Coraciidae > Coracias > Coracias cyanogaster. The sequence goes on along the minus strand of JAVSBS010005573.1, from coordinate 64,674 downwards.
AAAACCCTCAATATTCTTAAGGCCTGAATGCTATAAATGTTCACATCAGATATCCAGAAAAACCACAAAGCTTGCTAAAAGATGGGATAAATGACCTTCCTATAAATAAAGTGCATAATCTTCAACACTTAATTTAGAAAGTTTACCTCTTAATGTTATATTACATAATATTAACAACGATACTATCTGAATGATGCTAGATGATTATAAGGTTATGTTGCTGCTGTCAAGAGCAGTTAAGGAGCTTGATGTAGGTTAGAATTATTTTTCTTTTCTTTGATTGGCATGACCTTGATATCATCCCTATTTATTAAAAAAAAATTAGCAGAAAGCATAAATGCCACAGATAAAGTGAAAACTGCTCGTGTGACTGATTCTCCAGGTCTGCCTCGCTACTGTTTCTCTCCCTTAAATGTACTTAAAACTGCTTGTGTGCATTTCTGATGAGCTGAAAGAGCCACAGTCCACATTTCCTAAAAGCACTTGCAGAAGGCTGCAAGTCTTGGTAGTCCAGAATGAAATACTCTTTTGCCAGCATAGTGAAGAAAAAAAATGTGCCAGCTCTTTCTTTTGACATGTGTCAGCCTCATTGCTCATGGATAAATATCAGAGCTAAAAGTTTTCAATTCAGAATTGGATCTGAAGTCTTGGCTGAGTGAAGAGATGTTATACAGGCCAAGACATCATTATTGAACCTTGGCTTATGCTTCTGAGGCTGTTTGGCATGTGAGACGAGTTCAGTCCTCAGCTAAAACACTTCATGTTTACTGCTATTAGTATTATTCATGTTCATACTGCTTATGTCCCCCAACACACCGATCACTGAATTCCAAAGGAAACTTAAAGGAGAACTATTGTGTTTGTTGCTAGCTAAAGCTGACAAATGCCTGTTTTCATATTCTGCTGTTGTAGTCCCCCCTGTTAGCACTGGGGTACAGTCTCTTAATCATGGCTGGACTTTTCTGCTAATAATAACACAAGGGGAGTGTTGGGTTAAAAACTTTTAGGTTAATTTTTATTTCTCTGCGTTTGTTTGAAGCTTGGCCTAGCAAACAAGAGCAAGATTTCAGTTGTGTTAGGAAAGGATAATACTGAAAAGCAATAAAAATGGGAAATAGCCCTTTTGGAAATAACCTAATTGGTCATATTGTTTATCCCATAATCTTAGGAATCTTAGAAATACTCATTCTGCCTATACTTTGGCTTCAGCAAAAAGTATTGGCTGTGCTGTTCATCTTGGTCTAAAAATGTAATAGTGGCAACAAGTTCACTTACAGAACTAAAATACAAAGAGGAAGCAGTAGATAGTCCCTGCTTTTTGGTTGGTTTTTTTTTTTTTTAATCCTGAAATACACACAGTTTGCATGAAGAGATCTCAAGGAAGATGTGCAGATGATCTAACTGCAGATATCACGTATATATCAAGAGACAGAAAGTTAAGATCAACAGAAAGGTACTAATTCACTACTATATGCAGTTTATAGCAAAAGGGAAAATTGCACCCTTTCTGATCCTAACTTTCAATGTACTAAAAAACAATTTAAAAAAGACATACAGCTTTATCCTCCAGTAGTTGCTTCCACCCTGCCTGCCCAGGTCAATGCCATGCCAGGCTGACACAACCAGTGACCGATGGTGCTCTACATCGTTTGATGTGCAGAGCAGGCAGGCAGCCAGCAGGCTGGCCAGTGGATGCATGCAAAAGGACAAGTATGCATTAATCCAGGGGGCTGATGGTTTGGGGATTAATCTAGCACATATTTTATATTACTGATCAGAGGGGTTCAACTGGTTTGTGTTATGTGGAAGAAGAGGAGTAATAAGGCATTTTCTAGAAAGGTGAGGAAGTAGACTTTTGTTTTCTTCCTGGCAAACAGGCACAACAGGTTTGCATGTTTCTTGCCAGGAAAGCTAAAAGATAATTAAGCTATAAAGCAAGTCCTCATTTTCCAGGGCACTCAGTGAAGATATTATGCTTGAAATTCTCATAAGGTAAAATTTTTAAACATTCAAATGGTGTTTCTGACAGTGCATATTTAGAAATGGGAATCAAACAGCTTCATATATTCACAACTCTTTTCTATTTCCTCTCATTTCTGTTTTTGATGAGGCTGTCCTATAAAAACATATTTCTATCCTCTTCAAGCCGAATGCTAATGACTCCAAAGACAGGAAGAAAATATAATCACCATACAGACCAGTATAAAAAAAACTGCAGTTGAAGGTCATTGAACTAGACCAAGAACAATTTCAGCAGCCACATTTGTGTGCTGCTGAGCCTGTATCAAAAAACTGTTTACTTGCACACCCTGTAGCTTAAATGTTCAGTAGTTAGTTTGGTGCTTAGCTCATTGAAATAATTATTAAGTGGCTGTTGCTGTATATTCCGTTCCAAAAGTACATGACCTGGATATCAGTGTTACACTAGGAAATCCAGATGCATCCAAAGAAATGTTTCAAAAGCCATCAACCCAATTGCCTATCACACAGAAGATGCCTACAAGGAATTTCTGCTTTCTTTTTATTGTGGAATTGCCTGACATTGGAAGGTCAAGGGCGAGAAGTCACGATGTAGACACATGCAAACACAGACCTAAGTTTCCAAAAGGCATTTCTTATTTTGGAAAACAAAACCCAGACACATTCCTCCAACTCTTCCTATGCACTAAGTTCTTTGAGGTATCACCCAGATAGCAGGAGTTCAGTACACTAGTACAGGGTGGACTTTTAGTTTTCTAAAACTGATATGATGTAAACATGAGCTATTTGGAGGCAGAGAGATGTTTTTTCTGCCCTCCATGTCCCAGTTATTTCCTCATCTGAACAAGTGCAGATGAGAGTATGTAGATGCCCAGATGGGGCTAAGCACAGCTTTGCAGGGTTTGCTACAAACATCCTATCCATTTTGCTAGAGGGCAGCTAAGAGGGCAGGGTGCCAGCAGGGAGTGATAAAACAGAATAACACGTACACGTGGTAAATTCTTTTTCAAAACTCTGTTACAGTTCTTAAACACCAATAGGGACCAGTCACCACATATGCATCACCCATGAGAAAAAAGGAATTTCAGTTCTTTGATGTGGTTGAGAATGAAATCAACCTCTACCTGAGCACAGAGGTGAGAAAAATGAATATGTAAAGCTGACAGCTTTTCTCTGTCCTCAGCGTAAGTGCAAGCAAAGGAACTACAACTTCTGTTCATACACAGATGAAGATTGCTCGGTGTCCCCCACTCCTTTAACAAGTTTAATTTAGCAACCTTCACAACAGCTTTTCTCCAGCATCTGCATCAGCAAAGCTAACAGAGCAAAGAGGAGCTCAGAACTAGACCAAAAGAGACTCCAATCATCCTGAGAATTTTTCCCAAACACAAATCTTGGCTTAGAGTGCAAAGAAGGCTATGGGAAAAATACATAGCGAACATGGGAGGCCAGGGAGGCCTGACACATAGTAGTGTTGTACGGTCTATCACTGCCATGACTTGGAGGGCTGCTCACTTAGAGGGACTAACGAGGTCACTTTGAAATTGTGGTCTAAAAGCCTTTTTTTTTCCCCCCTCTTTCTCCTTCTGAGCCCAGATTTCCTTCCAATAACATTTCATCTTCCAAAAGAAACAGTCAAAACATCCAGGTTTAAAGGGGTATATCATACATGAAGATCCTATAGCCCAATTGGAAAATGAATAATGATTTATTTTTAAGAGATTAACTTGATACCAACAAACCTTTAATTACAAGCCTAGGGTCACAAAGCCCAAAATGCACACAAGGGTCCCACTAACTCCAACTGAACTGGCACAGGGCTTTCCATCTGCATTAACCTTCATCACAGCCCCTGCCTGAGGTGGGCAGCACATTGTCCCTGCCACAGACTGCTTAGTGGCATGCAGAGGAGTAAGACCATGTTTGATTCCCATTTCTAAATATGCACTGTCAGAAACACCATTTGAATATTTAAAATTTTTACTTTATGAGAATTTCAAGCATAATATCTTCACTGAGTGCCCTGGAAAATGAGGACTTGCTTTATAGCTTAATTCTCTTTTAGTTTTCCTGGCAAGGAAGTTTAGTCCCAAGCATCTCCCAGGAAGTCAGCTCTTCCCAGTCCTGTCCTCAACCACAAAGCTTTTGCCCAGAATGGTCTCCCCTATGCACACACTTCACTGTAAAAGCAGCATTTGAAATGAATATCACAGAAGCTTCTGTTTTTTGAAAATTACATCTAGTATCAGCCTACTGGCAAAATGCATCAAGTGCAGGCAGGGGAGAGCAGGAATACAGAGCAGAGGATGTGAACTTCCACAGAGCCCAATAGGAGAACTGTTGTTATCGTTGGCCTGGGTATTACTTCAAATTGTAAAAACATCAATAGCAAGCCCTGGAGAAGAATCCCCAGAATGGCAGTAAATAAAAAGCATCCTGTGCCTCTTTATGCCACAGTTAATGTGGGAGGCGATACAAAATCCTAGCTTGGCAAGTGCTGTGTGTCAGAGTTGATGAGTTGAAAGGATGTGCATGTACACAAACACAAGCAAAGAACTTCTAGCACACAGAAAAATTACTGCAGTAGTTACCTTAGATGTTGATCGGCGCAACAACATTTGCTCTTATACTTTGGAGTGGTTCTCCTGCATTTTTACACAGGCTCCTATTACCCTAGAAGTAGCAGGTGGCGTTGCAGGGATCCTTGGGGCTGGCATCGTGGGGGAAAGTTAAGCTCACAAAATACTTCCCCTCACCATCCTGGGAAGAGGACAGATTTCTCTTTCTGTTTTGTCCTGAGTCTGGAGTCCTTGCCTGGGAGCCCCACCTGCTCCTGCAGCTCACATCCCCTGAAACCAGACCCCATCCAGCAGCTGCATAAATCATTAGGAAAAGGACTGCAGCGGGTTGTGGAGCAGTTGGCAGCACATGGCGGAGCAACTCCCTTCTCCCTTGCACGCCTCCATCTTCCCCTAAAGTAAACAACAGCAGTCCCCACTGTGAACCCAGTTGCGAAACCACACGGCACTGAACTTTATCTCTGCGCCGAACAGGCCTTGCAGGGGCCGTACGGCCAAGAGCGGCTTCTGCTCTGTGTTTTCCTCCCGCCTTCCAGGCTGCTGCCAGCCAGGGAATTCTTTCCATAGCTCATGCAGCCACGCTGGGAAAGGAAGCCTGCTTGCAAACATGAACGCAGTGGTGTGGGCAGCTTAATGCTTGCTTTTTCTGGGGCAGAGTCAGGTCTGAAAATGCATTTAAATAAATTGCTAATGGCTGTTTACATGCAGTTAGCTCCATCAACATTTATCTCATGTCAGGTAGCTTTTATTTTCCCCTAGCAGCTCTCAGCATAAAAAAGAATGCAAAAAAAGTAGGCCAGTCAAGTTGCAAAGTTCAGTCACAGATCAGAGTAGGAACTTCCCTTTGACTAGATAATGCAAATGATTTTTGGCTCAGCCATAATTACAACAACGTGTTGTAGACTCTGGTGTGGTTTTTTTCAAGCTGGAATTTCCAAAATTGGCAAAAGCTACCACATCACAAATGAGGAAGCCCCTCCCTTGGTGAAGAGAGGATGATACAACATTAAATCAGGGGAAAAGAAAACCCTCAAAAAGCCAGTATATTCATTGAAGCTATCCATACGCAGAAGTGATGGTCTAGGGATGTGAGCAGTAATGCTGTGCAGATGCCTTGCAAACCAAGTGATGTCTAAAGGAATTCTTAAAGTCTCACCCACACAAGAGATTCCCATTTAAAGCTAGCTCCAGGAAACAGCACTCTGCAGTAATGCTTTTGTATGAGTTCTTTAGGTTCTTTTTTTCATTATAATGATTCTAGCAGCCAAATAAAGAATCAGGACCCAGTTCTGCATGCTGAGAGCAAGTTTATCCCTCTACCTCTAAAACTTGCACTCCTACCAATATTTTGGTTAGACACATGTGTCTTTTGTGCTGTGACCTGAAGGAAGGATACCGTCTTAAATTATCTGCAAGCGTGAAGCCTCCACTCAGGTTATTTATATGAGTTCTTACAAAATAGGAACAACTTCTTTCATCCTGATTTAAATTTTCTAACTTAAGGGTCTCATTATAAAAGCCTAACCCACTGTTTTGGTTGAAATTGAGCCTTCAAGCTGGATCTGGGCTTTATTACTTGGGTCTTTTCTTTCCCATCTGTATAAAGATATCGGTATGCCTGCATATTCTCAGGCTTTAAGTAGTAAAACTAATCTGTGTGTCAAGGGGGAGAACCAGACAGGAAAAAAAAAGGGCCCTAATTATGATTAGAACTGAAAATGTATTAAAATCAAGAGAGAAAGAATCAGCTTCAGGAGAGCAGGTCATTCTACCTAAGCCATGTTCAATGCATAGGCTCTAAATCCTGCTGTAGCTTACCAAGTCTCAGGTTTCAGAGCCCAGGAAGATTAGCAGGCAAAGCAGTGATGAGCTTTACTGCTCACAGTGTGTTCTTTGGGACCTCAGGAAAGACATCTCAGTTGAGTTCTGTTTTCATAGTAGACTTTTAAGCCTTTTTGCATCACTTTGAATGTGAAAATATGTAAATTTATTACTAAAGTATTTCAAACTGGGGTCTGTTTTTGTAGCAGAGAGGGAAATGGGAGATGGCAAACAACCTGCCATGGGTGCACATAGACACATAGAATGTCCAAGTGAAATTTGAGGTGACTCACCATTTTAGTGTATTTTGTAGGCCATGTTCCGAAACACCAGCTGTTACACTGTGTGTGACCCTCCTGTAACTGCAATCAAGCCAGTTGCTGCTCACTATTTGAAATTACTGTCACTACCGTCATACCATCTACCAGTATGTGGCTTTTCTCAATCTCTTATTTCCTCTTCTGCTGGCTACTTCAGTATTAGAGATGGGGAGGCATTAGATGCCTCAGACCCTTCCACCTTCCTAAAATCCAGGAACATCTGCTCCTGCCGGTGCTTTCCTACCAATTCCAGAGAGAACTGTTCCATCCAACACACATCATCTAAAGAGAGAATTAAAAAGGAAAAGATATTTCCTCTCTTTCTTTCTTTCCACAGCATGAAAAAGCTACTAACTCAGATGGATAAGTTTTCAGGTCTCCCTTGTGCGAAGATACCTAAGCAAACCATCCTTAGCAGCTGCATAGCCCTGACATGTCAGTGGGTTGGCTGGCATCTTTGGCTAAAATGCACCTTCACAGGAGTATTTTTTAAATGCCTCCATTATGTGTCTTCTTTCAGTTAAATAGATATACTCCAAATGAGTACAGATATGTGGATATATTCCAACAGAACACTCTCCTCCTGCAGTCAAGCTGAAAAAGTGTTCAGTACAAGACTATGTGCTTTCAATGCGTGGCTTTCCCCAGCTTCTAGTGTATATCATTAAAAAAATCAGCTCTTTTTGGAACACAATCTGGTGCCAGAGGTTGTAGCAAATTCTAGCAAGTGGACAGAAATTTTCCTCCCTAATTTTGTTTTCCTCAGGGAATAGTGGTTTCCACGTAAACACTACTATGAGCAGGCGCTTTGAGACATGCCTGGAAGAATATATATTCTGCCTAACACATATCCGCCATACCTTAACAGCTAAGAAAAATAATTCTGTGGTCTCACTACACTTCACCACTGTCACCTCAGCCTGGCTGAGCTAAAAATCAGAATAAAGAACCAAGTAGTGTAGGTATGTTGAGAAAAAACTATGGATGATAACTTCACTGTTTTTCCTGGATTTTGTCCTGTCTTTTATGCTGGATTTCTAGCTTCAGGAAATAGTGTTTTAAACCCATGAAATATAGTAAATAAGGACAGGGGTAATACAACCCAATATTAATTTGCTTATTGTGGCATGGAGCAGCAAGCAGCACCAGTCTGTGACATACAGAGAATCTGCTCTAAAATGTAGATAATTCCAAAACACACAAAGGATTTCTGTATTATCTATTTTTGTGTAGGGTCTGATACACATTGTGTTACTATAGAAGATCCCCTTTGATGTCCATGTACTTTCCATAAGCCAAGAGCAACACATGTAGACCCTTGGAGGACAAGGGGAAAAAATGTAAATGTACATCATTCTTGGAAATAATTTGGATCCCCAGCTCCAGACCAGAGAATCGTTGAACCTGCCCGAGCAAACTATTCAGTGTCTGAGCCCAGCCCAACTCTGGATTTGCAGTTATAAAAAGAACAGAATCCAAACCATGGACTTGGATGTTCATAAGCTCCTAGGCATTCAATATTTCTGGATTCTTTTTTTTTTTTATTCCGAGCTCACTCCTAATTATTTATACATCTCTGAATCTTTTGGTTTGGGTTTTTCCTCACATGCATTTGCTTATAATGTCAGGATGCTATAAAATATTTGTAATGCTTAGTAAGCAAAGCCCTGAGTATGAGCCTGGATTGGAGGACTCCACAAATTCTTGCACAAATTCCAAGCAGAAGCTCAAGAAAAAAAGGCAGTTCTGGAATTTACATTATAAGATGTTTATCTTTAAGGTGTGCACATCCAGCAAGCAGGTTCTGCATTCACCTTGTACATAATCATTCTCATTCTTCCCTCTCAGCAAAATAATAATTATTTATCCCAGTGAAACAAAGGGGAAGGCAAACAGAGTGCAAGAGTATGTGAGCATGTGTGGAAGAACTTGCAGTCTGGTCACTTGGTGACTCAAGGACTGTAAAGCAAATTGAAGCTTAGCATGACAGAACAGGAACAGAAGAGCTTCATGTCCAAGGGGTAAAATTCCAAATGAGCTGGGTTTTTTGTTGGTTTGTTTTGGTTTTCTCCCTCCACCCCCCCTCAAACAAAGCATTTTTCTGGGAAAGTCCACTTTCCTAGTGGAAACCCAAGCCCTAAAGTAGCTAAAATAGCCTTTTCTCTCTCCAGTTGGTCTCTGCTTCGTGGCTTCTTGGAAAGAAGGATTTTTGAGCAGGAAGTCATGTTGGTTAATGGCACAGGGCAGAACTTCCAGAGGAAAATTCACCTACAGCCACTTTTAAGGTTGGTAATGAGGTGGTTTGTGGCCCTTTTTTTTTCCCCCCTAGAGAACGAGACTGGAAACCAGATCCTGATCCAAATCCTGTAAGCATTTAGTTTTCAGACTGCTGAGCACTCGTTATTCCACACAAAGCCTCCAAAGAGATGCTGAGTATCAGAATGAGACTACATGCAATAAACTTCTCATACTTCACTAAAATTTCCAAAGGAGCCTTAGGAAACTGGAGACTTGAGTCCCTGCATTTCCCACAGATGTTGTCTTGCTTTCACCTTGCAATTCTTTTGATTTCTTGACATGCCACATAGGTGTCTTATTCCTTGTGTTCAAGCAGTACATCTCAATTTTTTTGTACTGCCCTAGTACTTAACTAGTAAGCAAAACGGTACGTGTGTTTTTGCAGTTGCTTCTGATTTTATATCTGGACCTTGTAGTTCCAGAGGGTATTATAGCAATCTGCAGAGCTTTAAAGAAGTACGATAGATTGGGATGATAATACACCAATTGGCCCCTTATCTATAATCTAGGTGTTTTCTCTAGATGCGTATCAGTAGAGACCCTGCTCAACAGCCATAAACTTCTACTTTCAAGCAGTGCAGATATCCTGCTGTGTATCAACCCTTTTGATACTAAAGATATCTTCTGTCATGTTTTCTCCACTGCCAGGCATTGATTGTTGACATAAGCGTTTCATTTAATAAATATTACCAGTGTATATGAGCGTGAGAGGATGATTCAGCAATGTCAGGGGCCACATGGCAGCTGTTCTAACAGGAAGACAGAAGTGGTTGCTTCATAGCAAAAAAAAAACAGGCCCCAAATCTAGACAACTTGGAGAAACAATTTCTGCAATACATTGTCCCACCTTGGGCTTGCATTAATAATGACAACATATGCATAAGAAGAAATTTGTCAGGACACACATTTGCATGTCTGTCTGTTAAAAGGAAATATACAACGCCCAGGATCAGGAACTGAGCCCAGAGCAAGGATACCTGGGTTCTCCTCTCAGCCCTCCTCCTACCCTGCACGTCCTTTACATCCATCCATGCCTCAGTTTCTCCTCTGTAAAATGGGGATTGTGACGTTTGCCTCTTTAAAGGAGCTTCTGGGCCTGTGTAAGCTCATTATAAGAAGACTAATCAAAAAGCCTTTTCCATTCACTGTCCTATCAGCTGTGCCTTTTTAAAGCCTATCTTTAGAATCAAAATTATTGAAACCTACCAACTGTGCCACTTAACAGCTGACTTTCCTTGGCAACCAGTTAAACACATTAAGCATGTGACCAAAACTCATAACCAGTCTTGGCGAACTCACTGTGATCCTATTCCTTCCATTTTTAATTTTTTTTCTGATGTATAAAACTGAAAACAGGCTTCCACAGTTAAATTCATAAAGTCTGCTCATTCTTGAACTGTTATGCTGAAAAAGATCAGCCTTTTTATAGCAAAACTGCTGTATGGGTAAACACCAAATTACACAAGTAGAAAGGTGTACAACTGTTCCTTACTTTGCTACTCAAGGACTTTAACTCACCTGGCTAGGCTATCATAGTGTTCTATCTAATACATTGAGTTTCTGTGAGGTGTATATAAAAAAAAAAAAAAAAAAAATCAATTGAGAGACCACAGTTATATAGGTGCCCACAACAGAAGATAAACAATGAGACATTTATTAATTCAGGAGGACCACATGCTCAAAAAATAATTGCGTTTGCATCTTTGTGGTTATTCATGAATGGAAAAGCATTCAGTGAGAGGAATGAACATTCACAAAACTTCCCTAAAGAAATCCTAATGTTTAAAAATGTGTTTGTCAGCAACAGGTTGATTTGTGGTAAAAGTCTCTTTCAAATTCATGAAAGGTAAGTTTGCCACATTCCTACTGGTTGAATTCCAGAGAATCTTAATTTAAGGCTTAAGAATTAAATGTATTTTAATTATTAAGCGTCAGTGTAAATCTAGTGTAAATCTAAAATCCTGTCTGTTCCATGAAAACATTCTAAAAGACTCACATTATACATACTATTACTTTCCATAATTTGTGTTGAATAGGTGTTGTACTGTTAAGTACTGTGAAAAGTGCTCTTTCTGCTACCTGATGCAGACAGGACTGACCCCTCTGCAGACCCCAAGTCTTTGAACATTAAAATCTATCTGGGCCAGGAATGAGGCATGAGCAAATAGCAGAGCCAAGTTAGACCTGCAGGATTACTGTGTGCTCTTACTGGATGAAAATTCTGGTTTTAAATTGACTCTGAAATAAATATTTAGCTATAGACCTTTGACAGTCCTGGTTTGTTTGGGTTTATGTTCTACACTAGCACGTCATAGTATTTGGTAATTTGCATCCCTTGGGGTGGCTTCCTACTTAAAGCATTACACAAAGAATGCATTTGCAGGCTAGATTTCCAGTAAATAACTCTGCAGTTCCAGGACATTAACGAAAATAGCAGCATGCCTGCAGCTCAATGCCACTTTAGTTAAGTTCAGATCTATCTCTATTATTCTGATCACATTCTCATCTGTCCCTCCCCCAACACTAGCGTCTTTGTTGATGTACTCTTCCTACAAGCATCTTAGTTTTCACTAAGTTCTCCACAACCTCATCATAGCTTGCAGGTCTACTCTCATGACATACTGCACTCTGTGTTGCTTGATTCATGCTTCCAACCCTTTCCATAGGGTCGTCATCTTCCACCATCAGATTCACAACTGCTGTGTAATTTCTGCCAACACTGCCCAAAGCCTAGACATACCCAGCACCTTCTCTCATAGTGTTAGACAGGAACAGCTTCAAAAGAGGCCTCTTAATGAAAAGCAATGTCTGAACAATACTTCAAGAAGTTTTAAAAAATGCTCTAGTAGATGTAAAATCGTAAAACAACATGACAAAGATACACTTTGTGAGTTGTAGTTGTCACGTCCTGCAGAATAATGGCTTTTATTAATTGCAAAAGAATTTTTACCATGCTTAACTCATTGTTCTCAGTCTTTATAAATCCCTGACTCTGGTTTCGAATGCAATCCAGTTCTCGGTCATTTGAGTGCCAAAGATTGGAACTATGCATTGTATAACACTCATTTTCTTTAAAACTTTTCAGTGTGTTAATTTCTAATTCAGTTTAACATCTTCCTCTGCAAAAGAGCTAGGAGAACTCCCAGTTTACCAACTCTGCACTTCTGTTACACACTCCTTCACATACTGTGTCTAAACAGTCCCAGTGTTTTTATTTGGCTTTCATTACAGTCTTCTGAATCTCTACAATTTATTGCTACCTGTCTACAGGTTGTTTCAAATGAAGTTATTGACAACCACTGCTCTCTCCTCATACACAAATCCAGTTATTTTACCACAGAAGGCAATCAAGTATGATTTACCCTTGGTAAATCCAGGCTGACTGTTCCCAGTGACCTCCTTTATGTGCCCAGAAGTGGCTTGCAAAAGAATGTGCCCTATGGTTTTGCCAGGGACTAAAGGATGGCTGACCAGCCTCTATTGTCCCAGGTCAAACTTTTGGCCTCATCGCAGCCTAAATCAAAAGGGATAGCAGGGTCTCTACAGGCCTAATCTACAACAAGCAGAATAACCAATGCAGATTTTAGCCCTCTCAAGAGGAACTGGCCAGAAATATATTGCCAAATTAGAGGGAAAACTGTGCTAGACAACTCTAACAGTCATAAATCTGAAGAAACATTAGTTATATTTGTTTAACTTGTGGACTAAATGAGCTCTTTGGAGGTGGCCTTATTGCTTTGCATGCAAGTATCATGCTCAGTTCAGCCAATTCCTGAAATGCATCGCTCTCCTTTTTGTCAGTTGGCTTACCCCAGGACAGGGTGTTAACTGGCTTCCTGGAATATCAGGGCAAATTAGCAATGTGTTGTAAGTGAGAAATGTAAGAAAGAAACCCTGAATGCTGAAGAAACATTTTTTGTTTTGTTTTCAAAGTGCTTTCTGCAGTCCCTCACTTGCCACTTGATTTCTGCTCTCTCCTTATATTCCTTTCATCCCTGAGTGTTCCTCCTCCTCTCTTCCGCTGGCCCACATTGGCAGGAGGTATCACTGAGCAGAAGAGAAGCCTCTCTCTCACATTTGTATAGCTTTACTACTACCACTCGCTTTTCCAGGGCAGTACTTTCACTTACCCCATATTTCACCTTGCAGAGACAGCTTGGCCAGAACATAGCACATTTTCCAGTCACAGATGTCTCTATCAGATGCATGCCTGGTTCTTGGAGACATGGTAGAAGGGGTTTTTTTTGTTGTACTTCAGCTAATACAAATGATGCCAAGACAATATAAAGAAAATGTCTTCATTCTCTTTGCCTCACACTGGAAGATCAGATCTGACTGCATATGTTTGCCTCGGTACTTACATGAGGAAAGGCTGATGTTTAATTCCAAATAAGCAATTATTAGATATTCCACTAAAGGAAAATGAGTGAATTTTTAATACCTTCCCTTTCAAATACCAAGACCTGTGGCTGCAGCTTTGGAAGTGAAAAAACATACATTTCCAAGGTCATGAATTCACAGTCAGATCCTTGTGTGTGTGAAGATTTCCCTTAAACTTCTGAGGAATTTCTAACTGTACTACAGGTCATCCTGCATTAATCCAACTGCAAGATTAGAATCTAAGATTGTTCACCCCCAAAACTCTAGCTGACTGGTTTTAACTTCTGAAAGAGAAAGCGCAGTTCCATTGTAGAATCTGAGTGCTCTTTAACAAAAATGTGTTTTCAGAAATAAGAACATTGCAGATCTATTGTCAAGAAAACAAAAGAAAAAAAAAAAAACTATAAGGACAAGCACAAGGTATTAATAAGGTGATACTGAAAACACTGTTATCTCCGATCAGAACTGGTTACTGAACGGGTCCCTGCTAGTGATGGAGTATTCTCATGAAGAAATACCAGCAGCCGGTCACAACAGAGTGGCTCTGTTTGTCAATGCAGCCAGCAAACACATTGGCAGATCTACACCTTCAAAACTTTTCAGTGCATGGATTTTAAATACAATGGGAAAAAGCGGTTGCTTAGTCTGATCGCATCAACTTCCTTGATATTTTATTTTAATCTCTTTCTTTCACTTTCCTTCTTTCCACCATTGCCATACAATAGGAAGAAGGTGCAGGGCAGGGGGAAGGAGAGAAAGAAGGAAAGGAGCAACTGCTTTCCTTGGCTAGTGCAATTCAGGCGTATTCAAAGAGTTCTTCTGGTCAATCTTGCGTATAAGGTTTTATATCTAGTCAGAATCCAGGGAGTAGTGTCTCAGTGCTCCACAGTAAAAGAGGAAATATCACTTTGAAACAGGCTTCCTGTACTTGCTGTCATTTTTTCACAGCTTAAGAGCTAAGATAAAGTGGAAAAGTAAATTGGTCAGTTTATGCACAGATATTGTTTCTGGAGGGCAACGCTCCCGAGGAGATGCAGTGGCTGCAACAGAGGACAACTCACAGCTGGCATGAGGGTGCTATGCATGCAAAAAATGGGATGCCTGCCAGTTCACGAACCGAATGAGAGCGAAGCCATAGGTATACAGGCTCTAACTTCCACAGCTGCTGGGAAAGTCTGTGTTACATCAGTAACTTTATAGGTCTTCTACAACTGTTCATTCCAGTCGGTATCACAACTTTGATTTTAATTGTATCTGAAGTTAGCTCAACAGAAAAACATCTTTGTCCTGAGTGATGGACAACTGTTTACTTCCAGATTTATGTAACTCAGTATGTGCATCACAAGAAGAAAAAGACAACACTCGTGCTCACCAGTCAGTCTTTTCTCATATTTCTGGTGCATGTGAGCAAGCATTATAAAGCACTACAGAAAAAACTGTCATAAAATCCTCAGTCTCAATGGAACAGTCATAGAGCCTAGGAATTAGCCATTTTCCTGTTTGTTTACCCTAACATCCATTTTACTTGAATGGATAACCTAACAGGGAATTTTTTAAAAATACATTTTTATGTATAAATAAAAGGCAGAATTATCTATTCCTAGCACAGTTTGTCTCAGAAACAATTACAGATTCTGTGGCATCTTGCGATCTTGGCAGCTGCACTGTCGTCTTATATGGGAATATAGATGCATGTTTGTCTTGAGAGCTCCCAAATCCCCACATTCTCCATAGAAAAGAATGGGACAGGAAATTTCTGTGTTACTGGGCTCTTTGGCGCAGCTGTCTCTTTTGCTTTCACACGTATTTCTACAGCAGGATGAGAGCCATCTTAAGGAATGGAAACAGAGTCTCATTCAGCTATGGTTCTTTTCTCTTTTGTCTACTCTAAAATAGCCTATGTTAGGAAGAGTAACAAGCACTGAACTTTTCCCCACATACACAACTCTGAGAAATGAAATTGGGTTGAAATAAAAGGATTATTTTTCCTCCTAAAGAAATAAAAGAGTAAGTTTAGGTTCCTTCAAATTAAGTTTACTGTTGGAATCATAAGACCACAATACAGCAAAATTTACCTGATTTCATTATCATTTTTAATGTACTTTTCAAAGTTAAAGATGTATCTAAGAACTCGCTTGCTTGGGTAAATAGGCTTGTGACAGAAGACACACACACACCCCTAGATCTCAGTTCACATGCCTACAGCTTTAGATATCACATTCCAAAAACACAGCCTTTACTTCTCAAGTACTTTGCTATATTCTGCAGTCCTTAATCCTTAAATTCAAAGAGAGCTTTTCTTGTTCAGTAGCAGAACTTAATCCATTTTTCCTCCCATTTGTATGCTTAAACTTTTTATTCTATTTGACACAGTGCTATAAAAAGAAGAGTCTAAAATTATTGACTTTGCCTTACCACATTCCTGTTAAGCCAAAAGTAACTAGTAATCTATGGGGAGGTGTGAAGAATAAGAAAGGCAATGGCATGTCCTAAGTGCTATAGTGGAATTAAACTCTCTTCCCTTCAGCTCCTGTTCTAGCTCTGAAATAGATTTTTTTTTCCCCCCCCTTAACACATGTTCTCCTTCAGCCATATTTTGTACTTTATATCCCAAAAATATAGGTAGGCAGAGGCCTACAGTGAGAAACAGAAAATTATGTCAACTCAATATTTTATATAAATACTTCCTGAGTAGAAGTTTTGGCTTTTATTTTGTGATATAACCTCAGAAACAATAGTGGCTTGCTAGAAAAGATAAAGAACACATACAAAAGGAAGAAAGAAAGAGGCAACCAAAGTGCTAAAGATGTAACAAGACCACAGGCATGACTTTTCTGGAGGGGCTTCTTACTGGTACTACCCAAGCTTCTGTGGCACAGCTCCGTATGATGAAGAAGCTATGTCCTCTCCCTCCTGGCAGCAGCCGCTGCCTTAAAAATGTACAGGGACCAAGATATCCCAGTGATTATCACACCTCTCTGAAGTGACCTGTTTTATACATATTTAAGATGGCCTGGGGAAAGATGCTCAGTGACTTCCAAAAATATCAGGCTTTTTTAAGAAGCTGACAACAGGGTGACTAAGAGGTAAGACACTGCCATGCAGACCTATTCCAGTGTGCACAGGAGAATTGGGAATTCAAAGTGACATTTGCACAATATTTCAATGAAAGCACAATAGAAAAAAAGCAAAATATTACTGGTAGTCAATAAGTTCTGCATCAGTTACAAGACTCTTACCAGAAGAAATTTTTAAACTTAATTTTTTAAAACTTTAATTTCTTAGCACTTTATATTCAGTTCTCCTCAAACGAGATACCAGTTGCAAGTTAGAAAATGTTACTCTTTCCCTATTTACATTCATCCGAATGGGAGCTGTATCTTATTCCCACTGACTTCTACAGCACAACTTCTGCTGCCATTGGTGAAGTCTGATTTGAGACCACATGGGTCATTCAGTGCTCTGTTATCTGATTTCCCTGGGGATTAGGAGCAGTGTGGTTTGCCTGTACCATAATCTGTTCACACATTCTAACAAGAAAACACACAGCTCAAAAGGCATATAACATTTAAGGCCTGTACTTCAAGAAGAAAAAAAAAGCATCAAGCAGTTGCAGCAGAAAAGCAAACATCCATATTTTGACGTGTCTTAATGTAGAATATTTTAGAACAATGTAAGCAGCTTAAAACTGCTCACATTTGAACTGATGACATTTTGACCACAGCATACAATCTCCAGACACACAATTTACTGAGTATAAACAAGCCAAAAGAAGAGGGGAGCAAACTCCTTGGAGTAGTCTAAGTGTGATAGACACAAGCACTGCAGAAATCTGCTGATAATTCCCTTTTCAGTTTGTGTTCACAGCTAAATCTACTCACTTCCTACAATACTGAACATTATGCAGTCCTTTGAGGGCCCCCTCTAGCCGTAAATCCCAGGCAGGAAACAGTTTTCAGGCCTAGGAGGAAAGACAGCATTTCATTTTGTATAGCCAGCCCAGAGTAACCAGGTCAAACAAAGTTTGTAATTGAAGCTTTTGAAATCCAGGATGTAATTGTATATGTTTTTCTGTTTGTTTTGTTACCGGTTAACCGGATGCAACAAATAAAATCATTTTTCTTTATTTTCTCTCTCTGACTGTCTCTTTGGGAGCTCCTCTTCGGGAGCCAACCTCTCCATAAGCCAGTGCTTGAGGTCATAGCTCCCTAACTTTAAGACATCTGCTAGGTCGGATATACTTGAGAATCAACTGCTTGCAGCAAGCATGTTATTAGAACACTGGAGTCAAAGAGATGTTCAAGGTCGATCTCTCTCTCTTTTTCTATCTAACAAATACATATATCCATATATCCCATTTAAGCTTTCTTGTCTTTATCAGAAATCTATCTCCAGTGCTGATGAAGAGCATTAGATTAAAGTTCAAACTCTTAAATGTTTGAATTGTAAGCTATACTAATTACAAAAAACCAAAACAAAATACTACTTTCACTTCTGGCACTAGGTACTGAATTTGCTCTGTACTATATTCTAATTTTATGAAAAATGATAGAAGATTAAAAAAATAATAATATACTAATTTGGTGGGTTGAACCTGAAAAACAGTTTGATGAGTTGTACTTCATGAAAACAAAGCCACTTCTCGATGTCTGAAACTGAACATTGAAATCCAAAGATTCTCCAAAGCACTAGCTGCTTATGAAGCACTTGATGCCTCTTCTTATACTAATTTAAAACATTTCAGTTGTTTCAGTAGTACACATAAGAAAAAGGCAAATAAATACTCAGGATTCATGCTCATCTCTCCAATAACAAAAATGTGTATATAGGTGAAAAGGAAAAACTTATTAAGAACTTATTTCTTCTTTTTAAGCCACCAATGCTTGTCCTAGAGCTCTTTCAAGCCACCTTTTACAAACCATAAATGAAATGTTATTCTAAAATAGAGCAGTCAGTTTTTACAGTAAGGAAAAAATCTGCTTGGAAAAAAATACACCAGGCTTGCTTCAAAACTTGCACCCTGGAGTGCCAGGTTGGCAGCAGTTGAAAGTGCAATGGAATTGAAAGGTTTCCATTTTGCCACAAAGCTTTAACACAGTGTGTTAGATTTTCATGCTGCTTTGGCAAAGACCTGCAGCCCCAAGTGTACTAGCTTCTGTCAAGCTTGTGAAACTCTCTTTTGGGTACTTGAAAAAGCAGAAAGTACAAGGGAATTGGTAGCATACCCCTCAGGAAGTACCTAAAATCTAGTAAAAATTGCAGTACCAGTATTTAGGGGATTACAATAAATATCCTTCCGTACAGTTCATCTCTACAATAGAGTTTAAGAGGGAAATGCTAGGAGCTAGATTCACAGTTGCTGTAAAGCCACCAAGCCATGTTTACCCATAGATATCAGTTTAGACTATCAAAGGGTCAACCGTCTTCTTCAAATCTAGGGTTACGAAAATAGGAAAAATCGTCATATATGAAATGCCTTTTTAAGCTCTGTCCACTTCATCCTCTGTCATCTAATACATTTTATTCTTTCTATGTATACTAACAACTAATTTCAGTTATACAGTCATTTCAAGTCTACTAAGACCACAAACATTAAGGGGGCAAGGTACACTCAGAAACTGATGCCCTCTCTCTCCATGACTGTCTGTCTCTATGCTTTTGCAGTAAACAGTCTTAAAAGAAAAATAAGAATAAAGGAATAAACAAACAAATTTAATAATTTAAGCAAGAGTTACATTTTCTATTTCAGAGCATTTTCCCTGTATTTTATTATATTTACATCGTAGTAACAAGATCACAAATTGGTTGAGGTTTAAGTTTTAAGTATTCATTTGACAGGTCCGAGGGAAAGCTCTTCTGCTTGTCTGCAGAAACTGTACAGTCTCCGTGGCAGTACCACAGTTGTACTACTTTCCCATGGCCGAGCCCAGGTGTGGGGGGAGCCAGTGCAAGCTGCCCAGCCTTGCCTGCAGTCCTGTCTCTGCCCTCGTGATAACAGTGCACAGGAAGGGAGTGAGCTCTGGTAATGGCTTTTGTCTGCAGGAGTTTGTCTTTAAGGAACAGGCTTGAGAAGCCTGTCTTGATAAGTCACCAACACAAGCAGCAAGTTTAAACCAAGACACCTTGATAGATAAAAAGGAGCCTTTTATAAAAACACTCTTGCTAATCTACTTGGTATTATTTGAACCTCCAGAAAGCGCCAGTCTAAAAGCAAAAATATCTTACCTGTGCTGCAAGTAATTTTGATTCAATCTGCATCTTTCAAGTTTGAAGGCAAACTGTAGGGAACATAGTGATTTTCACATACCATTTGACAGACTTATTGTTCATTATGTCCACCCAAAATAAGAAATATGGAGCGTTTAGTCACTTGTGATTTTTTCAGTGAAAGTGTATTACAATCTAATACTGCCACTTGGTTAGCACATTCACGACGTGGTTATTAATTCATTCGTTTGTCAGCTGTGCTCTATCAGATACAGCAGTCTCAGATTATATTTCTGGGAACCAAGGTCAGAATGGAGTTTCTAAAAGATACCACCTCTGGCTTAGGGCATCCCGCAGTCACAAACTGGTGGAGGCTGAGAGCATAGTGGAGTAAATACTGTTAGCTTGGTCTTGTACTCTCCTGTGACATCCGCCCTGGCCCTACCAGAGACTGGACTAGCACCTTTGTCTGGCCGAGTACAGCCATGACATGAACCACCTGACTGGTTGCTGATAACAGGCACAGTTCCAGATGTGATTCAAATACTAGGTAGTAACAACCTTAGAAATTTTTCTCAGTTTGTGAAGAGTGAAATAGGCTCACAGCTCATTTCCTACATATTTGGGAACAAAGAAAGGTTAGTTAGAAAATCACAGGGAACCTTTTATTTTCAAATATAGTTTAGATGCTACTGTTTATTAAGAAAGGGGAAAAATGAAGGTTGAGACTGTACTTCATCACATCAGGGGTGATAAAAAGGCTACATTGTTTTAGCATTTAGCACGGTCTAATCTGGTTTTAGAGTTGGAAAGTAGCACAATTCTTTGACGAAATAAGACAGTGTTTTTAGCATGTCAAACCGATACATAAACTTACTCATCATGTGCCTCTCAATTTATGAATTGAATTAGCAAGCACGTGTTTTGAGATGTGTCAGCACAGTCCTGTACTTGTCTGACACACAGAACAGTTGGGCACGAACAGGTCGACGTGCAAACATACCCTGCTCTAAATTTCTGAAGTATTGGCTCTCGCTGAAAGTCCTGTCTACAGCACCTGCTGAGAAGTTGCTTTCTTAAACACTTTTTGATTTCAGCACTGTCAGGATTGAGCTCTTCTTTCTAATGTTAACACATACAGTAAGAAAAAGAAAATTAAAAATCTGTGAAATTTACACTAGAAACACACTAATACTTATCTTTGAATAATGTATTTTTATCAGTGCTACACACAAGGACTACCAAATAAAAAAGGGAAAAGGTGTAAGGGCCCTTGCAGCCTCTCCAGGAGACAGGAAAGAAAAAAAAGGGAAAGGCACATGCCCTTCTGTCATACCTTAGGCCCAGAACGTCAGATTTCAGCATCTTTGGGTTTTGTAAGAGGTTCTTTAGAAGAAACTGAATAAGCAGAGAATGCATCAGGGCATCTAAAATCTGGCCAGTAGTTTGCTTCATGTTTTGAGTCTAGATGGGATTTGAACAATTATATGTGCAGATTTTTTTACACTTAACTAGTAAATCTAGAATCAAGCTTGTAGATTGTTTTAAAACTTTATTTTTGAATGGCAGTTTTTGCTGAAGTTTTACTTTAGCAAATTAAACTCTCTACAAAGACATCTCTGCAAAGACTGTCTACAAAGACATTAGAGGAGGGTTTTTTCTGCAAAACACCCATTCCCATGCACTTACCACCCCTCTCAGGAGAGGTGAAGACTGCAGCAAAGGCGTGACTGTAGCAGACACCCTTCATTAAAACAAAAGGAAAGACAAGACCTGATGTTTCTAATGTGTGAACAGGACAGCTGTCTCATCCGCCACCTTTTGAAGACAACAACAGGAACTCTTTTAATGGATTTCCAGTCTCTGCCCAACTCCAAGTTCACAAGTTCATACATGCATGTAGGTGCAATGTAGAAACTCGCTCTGACTGTGTCGGCAGCCAAACTTTACTAGAATTAAGGTCTCCAAACACTGATGTCCTGCTCTTAGACCTCATCCTTTTGAAAATTGATTACCAGGAGGGGCTTGGATTTTTTTTCATTATTTTACATTCCCTTGCTCTTCACTGCTTTCTGGCTTTGCCAGTGAAAGTGCCAACTGCTCTCCAGCTCTTGCTCCCCTTCCCTGATCACCATGGTTCAGATGTTTGGATACACTTTGTAGAATTCTGTGAGCTTCTTCCAGCCGTGCCAAAGCAAACTTGAACTCACAGCCTTCTGAGGCTTTCCCATCACTGCTGACACTCTCTTGGTGATCTGCCTGCTATGAAGTTTTTGCTGGGGTTTTCTGGCCATTTTTGCACATCCACTGTGTTAGAGATAAATGAGCTATGGATGCCAAAGGGAAAAAAAAAACCCAACACAATCCTACATCGCTTTCCCTTGTTTGATTGCATGACAGAGCTGTTTAAATGCAAAGACAGAAACAGAGGAGGGGGAAAGGGCAGAACGAGAGAGGAGCAGTGTGCACATGTGTGTTTGAGAGAGCAGGGGAACTGTAAATGAAGGTGGTCTTAGTGAAAAGAAGTACTGTCTCTTTAAAAATAAAATTTAAGAAATACCCTCAGTGTTTTCTTTAGTCTTTTTCATTCTTTGGCAGCCTCCCAAAGATTTCACTGTCCTTGTCTCCAGCATCTGGAAACCATCAGGGTAAACAATAGAGTGCTAGGAACTGGAACCCCTGCCTCAGCTCCCATGGGACCTCACTCTGGAGAACATGAGAACACAAACCATTGGACACCATGTGGTCAATTACTTCAAACTAACAAATCTGTGTGCCTTCCTATTTTTTGTTTTCCTTGGCACCACATGACCCTTTCACAATGGAACCCAGCTGTTGAAAAAGCCAGATATTTTCTTCTTTAACCTCTTGCTTACTTTTGTGCTTGCTTTCCACAGCAAGCTTAGGGTTGGCATGTGCCCTAGGTAAGTGTGTCCTACTTATTAAAGTCCTGGCTGGCTGTAATGTTTGCCTGTATTAGTCAGCAGAGAGGCTCGAGAGTATTAACTTAACAAGATCATACCGCAGTGAGGACTCCACAGGTGGTCCTGTGTTTTCTGGGTTTCCTGACATTGCGTGCCAGCACTTAAAGCAGATACACCAGGACACTTTTATAGCCTGCCTGTTTCGTACAATCAATAATTGCATGTGCAGTTATGACCTACTTCTTAAAATTTCTTCTAAGTGCAGGTGCTATGTTGGCAATTGCAAAGAGCTAAAGTCATCTCAAAACCAAGGACTGTTAAGGGGAGCTGCCCCTTCCAATGCTGTGAAATAAACTTTACTGTGGGTTAACCGTGCTAGCTCCAGGACTAAAGCTGGTGGTCACTGGCAAGGAGTGGGGGCTGGCAGGGCCTTGTTCTTTCCAGGCTTCTGTTTCAAAAGACAATCTTTGAACTGTGTGCAACAGTTCAGCATTACTGACCACACACAAGCCAAAACTTATATACTACATTTAGATGCAGCATATTATTCTGTGTTTTACTTTCATTAACTTCCTCTGAAGAGTGGGACTACTAAGCGGAATGAAATTGTGCAAGAGATTTAGGGATTCATCTTTAAGTCACCTTTAAAGGTGCTGAATGTTCCTACTACATGCTGAAGAAAAGCAACTGACATTTCATGTATAAGTAGTCCTAGATTCACAATTTGTTTCTCAGGGAAAGATAGGTAATGCTACAGATGGAAGAGAGGGATAAAACAAGGACATGTCATGCAGTTGGATCTTTGCAGCTAGCAATGTATCCAGAGATGTGCTCTTAATTGTATTTGGGGCTCAACTTCATCAGCTTTGACCTCAGAATGTCACTGCTTATCTGCTGAGCAAAGACAGTTATATCAATTTGTAAAGGCTAGGGAGCTGGCGCTAGTATGGTCAGTAGACTTGTTCAGGACAAATAGATTTACAGTGCTAGCTATTTTGGTAAAATCCATTTCCCAATGTGAATGGGCTAACTCACAAACTTGGCCCAGCCTATCTCCACAGCTTGATTGGCAAGGCTGGCCTCACCTCTGACTGCAGAAGGGACTTTCTAGGGGTTAGCTGTTCAAGCCCTGGCATCTTGTCTAAGCACTGAGCACTAAGCACACTGTGTTCATTTCCAGGGTACTATACCACCTAATTTCTATTAAGATTACAGAAATTCTATAGAATCTTGGGGCCCTGCCAATTTATTTCCATTTCCAGCAACCAGTGCAGGTTTGTTTTTTTTTTTCCTTTTTTTCACCTTCTTTGGGTTTATAAGTAAAACTTTTTCACTGTAATGAACTCACATTAAAACACAACACAACTAATGCAAACAAAATGAAACAAAATAGTACACACATCTGCTGTGAGCTGCAGACACCAACCATAATCACAGAAGTTGACCAGTTTAAACTTAAAGGCAGACAACCCAGGAGACCGCTTAGGTAGGCTGAATAAGTAGAGAACGCTTTAAAATGTTATGTGCAAGTTTGTTAAAGATATGCTGCTGAGCCTAAGACTAATAAGATGGATGCCTGGAATTGGTGGAATCTTGTTCCTCCCCTTTCAGTGAAGTGCAATGTGTATTTTTGCATATAACTTTATAGTTACATTTCTTTTAAGAGAGATGAAGATGAATCATTAAATGGGTTTGCTGGAGGAATTCTTACTGTAGGGTCTAGACATTAAGCCATTTTGTGGCTAGTATATTTTATTTTAAACCCAGACTCAGCCTATAACTCAGCAGTAATATCAGGGAAGCTTTTTACCCTTTTCTGCCAGTGGTTTGTGATCCCAAATGTCTGCAAAATGGATTAGCATGATAGTGAAATGGCAGAAGCAGGTAAGGGGAAGGGGAGGGTTAGGACGATGCAGTAGCAACTTAAACAGCACAGTGCATACTTAATCTTTTAATATTTATGAAAGGGTTGGTTAATTGTATGGCTTAAGTTCAAATCAATCTACTTCTCTATGAGAATATCTTGGACAGCTTGTTGTCTGGCTGACAGATATTCACAAAAGTGTAGATAAAAATACAGTCCTCTGAAGGAATGCTTTGCCTGGGGAAAAAAATGCATGCCTTATAAGAGTTAAGGGAGTCTGCCTTAGCTAGCTGAAGCAGTCCCAGCACAGCTTGGATGCAAGCCAAGACACAAATGAAACCACTATAATGGCACTGATGGATGACCTTGTTCTGGCAAAGAAGAGAGAACACATCCATTCTCTTCAACCTGCACCTCTTTAGTATTTGACACTACTGGCCATGAGATACAGCTGTTACACCAACAAGAGGTGGCAGACAACCAGAGTGATGTTAAGATGGCTGCACTCTTTTTCAATAGGAACAGCAGCTTGCAGTAGTTGTCCCCCTTCCTTGGCTCAGTTTTGTGGCATCTCACAAGAATAATTTTCACTCTAGTCTTTTACAGTATCTGCATGGTTGCATTTAAATACTAGCAACTTGTATATATGTGACACACAGCACTAGCTAGTTTTCAGCGCCTGCAACCATATAGCTTCTACATAGTGAGCCCCTGTTCTGTGACATGAATTGAATTCATGGATGAAAAACAGCTGCTTGAAGCTGAACAAGAACAAGAGCTGACACTGGCAGCCAGAGGAGACAGCTTTTGGATATGTTTTAGGACTTAGTGCTATCTCAAGATGGGTCAAATTTAGTCACTCTTCTGGGGCTATTGTAGTATCACTCACCAAGGCTAACATGTCATAATTATTAAACAATTTTTTTCTTCCCTTCTCCAAATACTGCAGTTTAGCACCTCTTTGCAGGAAATTATCTAGCCTGCTTTATTCTCTTCTTCCTCACCTCTGTACTTGAGTGCAGTATGGTACCTACACCTTTTAGGAAGCTAAGGGTACTTGAGGATAGTGCAACATGTGTCCCTAGCAATTCAAGAGTCATCTTGTCTTCTACAGCTTTCCACAAAAGAGAAGTACAGGCTGGATCATATGCTGAGATCCTGGGATACTCAAAACATCTTAGATATTAGGAAAAATTTATTCACAGAAAGGTTTGTAAAGCACTGGAACAGGCTACCCAGGGAAGTGGTGGAGTCACCATCCCTGGAGGTGTTTAAAAGATGTGATGCTGATGGACATGGTTTAGTGGTGACCTGGCAGTGCTGGGTTAGTGGTTGGATTTGATAACCTTAAAGGTCTCTTCCAACCAAAACAATTCTATGTGGTCCATAAAATCCTTATCTTTTGGTTTTTTCATGAACTGGCCTACATTACCTAAGGATACCAACAGTTCCCCTCTTAGGATCACCAATAATTTCACTAGCACTTATCCCCAAGGGCAGCAACCTTTCTAATGGGGGAGTCTTAACTTCAAGAATAAAGGCACTCAGGAATTAAGGATTACCACAAGCCTCCCTGAGAACAAGGTGTGCGCATTTTGAACTTCTCTTCAAGTAAATATGTACTGAAGTATGTATGTTTACGCTATATTTAGAAACCAGAAGCCCTGTCCAGAACAAGATTTCCACTGCACTAAAGATGCAAATCTTCTTGCTGGTTTTAAATCAACATGGCATGCAGAACACTTCAGCTCCTGTGGTCTCATTACATGTATTAGTAATATGTTTAATATGAGTTAATGTTTATCTGTGATTGCTCCCTGTTTGAGAGAACCTCTTTTTCCATCATTCAGGAGCATGTGTTTTTTCCAGTCATGTCTGGGAAAGTGATTGCAATTCTGATGTTGTAAGAGGTAAAAAGGCAAATTTTCAAGTTCCCAGCAAGTTGTTAGGATTATAAACAAAAACACCATCTACAGTCAAGTTTGATTTTAAATTCAGAAGAACCCAAAACCAATGTACAATATTTTCCTGTCTACTATAGTTTCTACACTCAGCTGGGATCTCCTGCTCGGTATTAGAATCGTTGAATATTTTGTGTTGGAAGGGACCTTTAAAGGTCATCTAGTGCAATCTGCTGCAGAAAGCAGGGACATCTTTTGAATGGAACCAGTAAATCACTAATTAAAAGCAGTTTACTGATGCAATTTTGTGTTTAAAAATACTTTGCAAGTGATACACAGCCAGATTTCTGTGACTTTTTCATTAATTGCTACAGTTTGTGTGCCTGTTTATACAACAGATTTTAATAAACAGATCCACAAGCTGCATTTCCTGCAACTACTTAAAGTCCTACATATCAGCACTTCTGACAGATCACATAGACTATAAAGTTATATTTCTGCCTCATGGGGCTGGGTTATTACTAACCACTAAGCACCAGAGAGAGAAGTCTGTTTATTATAATGTGACTAAACTGAGCAAGTAGTCAGGGTGGAGAACAGTGCTAAGGGGGGAGAGGTATAACTGGAAAGAAAGCTTCATTTGTACATGACAGAGCACTGCTTTTCTGCAGAGATGACTTAGAGGAGATTGTACATATACTTTTTCCTCCACTGTTGAAATGTTTAGACATTAAGAACACTGATCCTGAAAAGAGAAAGAAAGAAGAAAAAAATAAGCAAGTGCATGAAAGCCATAGCAGGAAAGAAAGAAAAAACCCAAAGCAGAGTAGAGAACTCTGTTAATTAGCTACTAATAAGCACAGACTGTGGTCATTTCACTTCATTTACTCTTCTGTTTTCTGGAAGAGATCTGATTTCAGGCAGCTGATCAGCAAGAGGGATGTGCTTGTAGGTGAGGCTGAAAGAACTGGTTGTATTGCTCACACTGTTTCTGCTGAGGGGAGACAGAGGCACCAAAGTCATACCTGCCTTTAATGCTAGTCAGCATTTTGGACAGCTTTGTTTCTCCCTCAGATGTAATATGCAAACTTTGTTTCCATTTAACTGACCAGATTTCCCACCACAGCCACAAAATGTACACTTGCAGATTTTGTGACACAAATGTGTGCAACACAAGGTTTCAGAATATACCCTTCAAAATCTGATACTGCACACGACAATTTCTACTGAATGAACCAAAGAAACAAAGGCGGAATAACACGTTACATATAATATGGGAGAAAACAGTGTTCAGTTAGCTGCTCCTGTAGTCAGATACCAGAACATACTGAGATTTAGGGCCTTGGTTTAGACAGCGCCACCTGAAAGACCTTCATTTAACTCTGGTTCAGCTAGCATCTGGGCTTGTTTGTTTTTGGAAACATGTTTACATGACTAAGTGCTTGGCTTACAGAAAGAAAATGTGCAAACAGTACAGATACTGCAAAGGGAAGTTCATCTTCATGCTGGCCAAAATGGTCACAGGCCCTTTCCTGCTATTATATACTTTGCCATGGTCGTACATCATTAGTCCAGGAATTTCAAGGTAGTTGTAGGAAGTCAGTGTGCCTTGGTGCTTAATTCCTTCTGCAAGCTCTATCTTGTCTTCAGTGTAAGGGGCTATTTGGCTCTCTCCATTTAAGGGAATATGTCCTTTGCTTGTGGTATATTAATCTCTATCTGAATGGCTTAAAGATAATTACCATATTCAAATGAGTCCAATACTCTGTGCTCTAAGGCTTTTTTTAATTTGTGGTAGTTAACAGGTTTGTGAATAGTTAGCCTCTATTTCCTAGACAGAAGAAACGTTCTCCATCCTTTATTTATGTGTCTTTTTACTGGCAAGGTCCAACTCTTTCCTTTTGTCCTTCTTATTCACCAGTGCAAATACTCAAATGACCCACTCCCAGCTGCTGGAAGCCCCACACTGTCCCCATCCCCCTGCCAGCTGTGTTCCCAGCCAGGAACTGGCAGCTGTGACTGGGCACAACACAGGCACTGCAGGCTCAAATCCAGGCCATCTCAATCACTGCTTTTCTAGTGAGAAGTTTTGAACTGTAGTTTGAAAAGCTTTCACTGCCAGGCCAGAGCTTCACGTGCAATTTTACTTCTGTTCTTCATTAATCCATAACACTGGTTAGCAGAAGAGACATTACTTTTTTCTCTTGGTTAAACACTTATAGTATAACTCACTTTTAGCTGAGCTTATCATTTGAGAGTGGGGAATGCAAATCCTAAATTTGGCCCACACACTTCAACAGACTATTGCTAAGATGTGGTTGAAAGTAGTTTCTTCTGCAAGTTTACAAGGCTGACTTTGCTGTAACAGGGCTGCCTTAAATTTTCAGCACATTTCTCCTTATACAGTGTTGAATCTGTCCTTCAACAAAGTCCCAAAGCAGTTTCCAGTTAATACAGATAGAGCAAAATGTTTACCAAAGAAGCACAACTTGCAAAAAGCTGCAAAGTTACGTACATGTTAGCTGGGATGGACCACCCAGCTTTTATCATGGCATTTGAGGGCTGCCATGGCCCACCCCAGTCACCTGAGCAGAGGCTGCAGACCTCCACATCACAAACAGCATGCCTGCTGCTGTGTGCACGCCTGGTCTGGCAACAGGACAACAGCACCAAAACAGGGGTGTCTCTCTGCTCCCCCATGTGTCCTTATCCAGTGATGCGACAGGACCTGCAGTCTAGGCAGACAGGTATCTGCAAGCTATCCCAGTGACTGATGCATATGGACACCAAACAGCAGCACTCCTAATCTTGTGTCCTCCACACTGTTGTACACACCAAGCAGAATGACACACAGACCTGGTGAGCCCTTCTGCACCCTCCCTGCAGAATGATGCTGCTCATCAACAGTGGCTGTGCAGCCTGCAGAGGTCACAACTGTAAAATTTGAACCAATAATTTTAAATATCTCTCCTCTGGGGTTAAAGAAAAGTGCTGTTAAATGCAGATCCATCTACACACCGAGATGGTTTTGAATAGCTCCAACTTTTCTGCAAACAGGTACGATTAGTGGCATTAGGAGTGTTCCAGTTGTTTGCAGGCACCATGAAACAAAGCAGTCCAGTTTAAAATCAGAGATCAAACAAAGGCAGAAAGTATTTTTGCAGCTGTTCTCCTGCCCTGGAATTTGTTGTGCATATCTCCTTTTTTGGAACACTTCTTTGTTGCATGGTGCCTTCGAAAATACACTGTCATCACAACCTTCTTGCCAAGTAGCACTCCAAGCTGATGTGGAACTGCTGCCCCTTGCCCAAGTCAAACTGTGCATTTCTAAAACACTTCTCACAGTCATTGACTGCGAGGAACATGCTTACTCGTCCAGGCCAACCTGTGAGGTAATCAGCTGATCTGTTTCCTCTATATGAAGCAATGAAACATCTGTTTCATAAGAGAACTGAAAGATAGTCCTTGTGTGGTTACAGTCTTCTGGCATCAAAAGCTTTTTTATTTTTTTAAACACCTCTGTTTTGACAAACCGTCAAGGACACAAATTTAATCATAATAGATCACTTAACTGGTACTAACTGCAGGGTGTCAGAGATATGACCTGTTTGGGGAACGATCTCAACTTAGAGACTCAATTTTTTATTAAAAGTTTTTGTTAAGTTCTTTTGTATTTTCCTATCTGCCTCTGCTTACAGAAAATATTTATATGTTTTAAGCTTTACAAGTTTTATAAGAACCGAGAGTTAAATAACCTGGATTAAGTCTGATAAAAACAGCACAAAGACAGGCATTAGTAAGAAATGAGCTCCATCCCAGTTCACAGGCATCTACCCTCATATACCAAATAAGCTATTAGATCATAAACCTAAATAGAGTAACAAGGATTCATTGTTTAATGGTGCTGGGATGTTTTCAGACATCTACAGGAAGGAAGAACTGATGCCTATATTATCAATGATAGCAAATTAATTAAATTGTGGAGGCTGTTCTTAAAGCTTTTTAGAGGTTTTAATGTGTTTAAGATTGCTAGTATCATGTGCCACAGAATAGTGACATTTTTGCCATTTCACAAATCAAACTGAATCACAGAAAAAGCTAAGCATTAAAACTTCGTACATAGACATTGCAACTACTATTTTCACCTTAAAACAATAGATAGTAGTTGTCCCACCTATCCTCCCACCTTCCCTTCTAGAGAAGAGCACTATTTTGATATGTAATATTTTAAGAAGAGACACCACTGAAAAAAATCAGTGAAGGAGAAGGAAACACTGCTGACTGTTGGAGAAGCTGCAGAGAGAGCACAGATACACACTTCTGACTGATGGGTACATCTCTCTCCAAGCAAGTTTATTTGGTATTAAACACTCCACTTCCTTGCTACGCTGCAAATTACAGTGAATATGTGATTCCACACTTTTTTCTTACATCTCTCTCCTTTATAGCACTTTGTTATGTTTCTATTTTAATCCACTCTTTCTATTGACTTCACAATGGATTACACTTATAGTCCTTAAATTCCCTGTCCATACGCTCTGAAGAGTTTGCCTTACTCATTCGTCATATATTTCTAAGCAGAAGAAGAAAATATCTACTCCACTGATTTCTATCCAGTAAGGCGTACAGGACAGGCAAGGGAAGGGATTTTCAAGTACTACTTTGATGATGTTGAGGATGTGACTTCTGTTCATGCTGTTTAAACCCAAGTCTTAAGTGATGGTTTAGGAATAAGGCACTTAACTGTAGCTGCTTCAGAAAAGCAAAGACACTGGATCCCCCTTCTACTGCATATGCACATAACAAGATGAAGGAGGAGGCCTTTCCTGCTTATATCCCAATTTCATGTGCAGAAATATGTCCTTAAAAAGAAGCGGGTGATGGACAGTCTCTAAAAGGATTTCTTGCACATTTCCCTGAATGCATCCTGGCAACACAGGATGTGATGCCCACAGGCCAGTCTGACAGCTGTTGTACAACATCTTGTTGTACAACAAAAG
Organism: Coracias cyanogaster; assembly: GCA_033124195.1. Classification (NCBI taxonomy): domain Eukaryota; kingdom Metazoa; phylum Chordata; class Aves; order Coraciiformes; family Coraciidae; genus Coracias; species Coracias cyanogaster. The sequence continues at coordinate 33,400 of JAVSBS010005573.1, read as the reverse complement.
CACTCCCCACAACCATCAGAATAGATTACAGTGACATACTTGACACATTTCTTCCTTTTATCTTCAAGAATAAACTGGAGTGGCTTAGAACACAATTCCTTCTCCATAGCTGGCTTGTCTACTCCAGCCTTTTCAAGGGGTCACCTGAGGCCCCATCCTACCTTCTCAGAGTCTTCTGCATCAATTTCCATCAGCTCTCAAAATTTAGTATGGGGCTATTTAACTACAACTTCATCAAATTGAACTGTAGCATTCACCATTTTAGGGAAAACTCCCTACATTTGCTAAGTAAATTGTATACCCCACACTAAATGTGCATAACACATGCTCTTCTTTTGTTTCCATATATGCATGGAAGCTAAATGCCTAATGAATACATTCTTTTCTTTCCATATCCTTTCCTTATTGCTGCTGTTACTAATTTTAGAGTAATTATATATTATGATAAAATTATTTCAGCTTCTCAAAAGGGGTTCAAATCCCATTGTCATCAATACAGCCTTACATTTGATAGCTGTTAGAAAGAGCTTCTCATCCTAAAGAACATACATACTGAGCATAACCCAGTACTTTTAGACTTCTGATTTATTACTGTGGAGAGTTAGCAAAATGCAAGTACAGACCGATACTGCTCTCCACCCCAAAGGTAGCTGCATTTCCATGCAGATATACTCTATATAAGTCAATGAGTGCTCCGGAACGGGAGCAAGGGGGAAATAGCGCAGGGTATGTTACTAATGACCCATGAAATTCATTTAACTTTTCACTAAAGCACAGCCACCTCTGCAGTGAGCCATGATAATGCTTTAACACAACCTCGTTAGAGGACAATTTGAAATAGAAAGATCAGATTGTCTGAAATTATTAAGCCTTCCCTGGTCTCCATTGCAGCCGTCTCCGTAACAAAAATACCTCAGAGTTAACCACCTCTGCACACCACTCCATGTAAAAAGATTTCTAAGTGAGCTCAGTGCTTGTGGTCAGCCAGTAGGTAATGTGATATTTAATAACCCACTGGATCAGTTTTCCTGGGAGTGGAATGTTCTTAGTTACGTGGTGCTATCCTGAGCCATCTACAGCAAGGGTGTGAGGAGCCAATGTAGTATGTCATGAGGAGTCTGTTGAGTCGTTGAACAAACTATCACAAGGGCTCCATCTCTTCCAGAGGCTGTTGATGTATTTGTCTCCAGTAGAAATGTCTATTGTCCCTCAGCACCCTGCAGGTCTTGTTAGGATGTCCAAAGAAGAGCAGGCTTCCCTTACTGCCTCTAACTGGTACCTTTGGTAGAGCTCAAGCTGTCTCTTGCTGCTGGCAAAAGCCTTGTATTGCTAAGTGCTGGAAGAGAGATACAAGTCTCTGGTATTAGAATCACTGCATCTAGGTATGAAGTATGAAGATAAATCCATTTCTTCTAGATATAATTTCGCCAAGCAAGAGCAAACCCAACCAAACAGTAGACCTCTGTGATTATTAAAAGTGGGTCTGCCCCGGAAGAAAGGCCATTTATTGCTAGTCTGGTGTCCCAAAAAATAAACTTGAATTTGCCCTGCAACCCCAGCTGAAGACGTGGTCAATGCAAGGCAGCTCTCTGTCTCCAGTCTGGTCAGACCTGAAGACAAATGGCAGCTCTGGTAGAGTTCAAAGTTTGACAGAAGAACATTTTCTGTCCCCTCAAAGGGCTTTTCCTGAGGCCCTCCGCCTCTCTCCCACTCAATGAATGCTCTCTTTGTTCTCACCAAGTTGACAAATGCCAGCGTTACAGAGTAAGGATGACATTTCTGCTGTGACATTAGGGCTAAGAAGGGGGGTTATTCTAGGCAGTGCCAGCCGGGAGGCAGCACACGAGGGAGGCTGCGCGATGCCATTGTTTGTGCCACAACAAGGAGGCCCTTGAAGGCTGTGGCTGAGACCGAACACAAGACCTGTGTGTGGGGAGACGTGTGCGCGCACTCGAGGCAGCAGTCCCAGCCAAGTCCCCGGCCCCGTGGCACACCTGTGTCAGCTTCCTCCCCAGCCCTTCTCCTTATGCCCAAGCGCACAAAGGGGCAGCTGCGCTGGGGCCAGGGTGCCTGCTGCGCTGGCTCAGCCAGGGAGCCCGGAAACTGGGACTGGCCACCTCTTTTGTCGCCTTTTAAAAATCGGGGGTTTGTGTTGAGCCTGCGGAGGATAATGAGCCTCTCATTAGGCGCACACTGAACTGCACATCCCCTTGAAATGCAGGGCGGATAAAGTTATCTGGTCCTTGGAAAGACTGGAAAAAAATAAATCAAGGGGCTAGAAGACATTTGCTGCTCTGCCAACCTCCGCACAGGAGTCTAAATGCATGGCTTACCAGAACAGCACAGTCTTGGCGGTACTCCTTGATTTGGGAAAATAACACCCTTGGACTCAGAGACATTATAGTAAGTCAGATGAGGCACACTTTTTTTCCTATCCATCTTCTATCATTCTACATTGATTATTTTTTCTTTTTTTTCATTTTTTTCATTTTCATTTTTTTGAAACACTGCTGAAATACTCCTATGCAATGGAGAGGAGTACTTTACTATGAAAAACAAAATCAAAGACGCCTGATGAGGTTTTCCAAATGGTTTGGAATTTTTTCTTGCCCTTAAAGCAAATTCACTCCTATTGCATCTTTGCAAGCAGAGCAGGCATGAATCTGTGCTTAGACTAGCACCTCTTGCTGTAAAGGGTATCAGGGTGAAACAGGAAAGGGAAAAGAGTAGCAAAAAAGATAAAGAACTGCACACCCCCCTTCCCCAAATTTCCAGCCCACCTCTCCTATTGTCTTATGAAGCAAATGATTGGACAAGCATTTTATACTAGATACTTCTTGCACAATACACCCTTTCCAAAATGAATAGTTTTTTTAGCCCCGAGCAAACAACAGAGAAAGCATCTAGTAAAGATATTTTGCAGTGGCCTGTTCACTGTCCGTGTCAGGAAGACTGCCTTAGACTTTAGAAAAATTGAAGATGGCCTTGGTCACAGACATGTTCCCATGAAAAGTACTGAACATAGGACAAAGCCTTGTCATGCCTTCTGTGCCCTACAGCCCCTTGGTGGATCCTCTGCTCTCATGAGGTTTCTATTAGAACATGTATTCAGCCTCTCTTTTGTTTGATAATGAGCTTTTCACTTTATTTGCCTCTGGGTATTGAAACTGTTTGTGAGGACAAAAGTTGAATCAGACATTTTGTGTGATGTGTATAATCTCTAGAATAAGACTAGCACCTTAGGAAAAAAATGCTCCTAGAACATGTATAGTAGCTGAACACCAGAGCTGTCCTTGACGTGCTTTCTGGTGCAGCATGTTCTTCCCTAGTAAAAGAGATATCTAACTTGGAGGTGGGGTTTGGTGTTGGCCTGTTGGGTTTTTTTTCCTTGAAAAGAAATTCTCCTTTGGGGGAAAAAGATTATTTACTCTGTAAGACCTGTTCATCTCCCAGTCCAACTCCCCATGTTGCTTAGGGTCAGTATATGTTGAAGAATATGGAACTACCAGTTGGCCCCAGGCTAATTCCCCATTTTGGGTCAGCTGGTAGCAACAGATCTGAGGAACTGCCACCATCATGTGCTCAGAGCAGTCCAGTGTGAGACTCCTATGGTGATAGCCTCTTCTCTGTACACAGGCAGGAAAGTGGTGACTTCCAGGAAGTGAGATTTTTAGGTATCCATGATAAGGAAATGCCATGTGTGAGTGTCTTTGGCAGTAAAATGCTTAAAATATAGGAAATGCTGCCTGAGGCCAGTATACAAACATATTGTGAAGCTGGCAAACAGTTGAACCATTCTGCTTTTAAAAGAAGGAATAAGCAAAGAGGGCATGAAAACAAACTGGAATAGAAATGTCATCTACTTGCATTAAAGGAAATGGTGATTACAACTCGCTTGTTTGGACACTTAACATTTTGCTTCACTTCTCTGACTACATTCTGGTCAAAACGATGTTTCCACTGAAAATTTTTAACAGCAATTATTATCTTAATCTCAAAGTTCCCACTACACAGCTGTACAGAACAAGCCTAAAACATGGGTGTCTAAGTCTTAATTTCTTACACTACAGCCAGGCAGCCTGATGAGTCAGACATGAGTTTCCCATTTCCACACATATGAGATTTTATTTCTCTCAAAAGCCACAGTTATGGACCAGGGCATACTACATGCATGGCCTGATTCAACCTATAACCTTTCTGTTTCCCTAAAAGTTTCAGATAACAAGCATTGTCCTGGCTTGTTTTGTGACAGATTAGAACAAAATAATTAGTAGTGAAGAGATAAAGAGTCAGTTAACTTTTTGGCAGAATCTGAATTATTCAAAAGGCTGTCGATCTTATTCTGTGTCTGCTCTGTGCATCAGCCCTCTCCTAGATGCCACTTCTTTCAGTCTAGCCAGAGCTCTGATGTGACAAGTCCTCTTCACCCAATGCTCTATGTTGTGCTCTCACCCTTCAGATACCTACTAGCATTCTCACTCTGTACAAATTGATTGCAGTCCATCCTTCCTCACCTTCAAGGCACTGCATATTTCTGCATGTGGTCAAGAAAGATGTTACAGAGAGAACCAATTTGCCACAGTTCCTTTTCATTAAAGGTTCAGTTAAATGCTCATAGTTCTCAAAATACTATAAACATCAACCCTGAATGTCCCTGAATGGTTACCAAAGTTTGGCAGCTGCTGATGCTGTTTTGGTAGCATGACACAAGTGAATCTTTAGATGATTCAAGCTATCTTTGCGCATAAAAGAAAAAAATGTGAAGAATCACGGTAGAAAATGCAAATATAACTGCAGGAACAGGACAGATTGAGAAAGGAGGGAAGGATGCAAGAAATTAGAGGTGTGGATTCATACTGTATTATCACAAACTTCACATCAAAGGATGGTTGTCTTTGAGTCATCTAACATAGGTGCATATGGCTATAAGTTTTCACTGTAAACCAATGGTTGTTTAAAACAGTGAGACTTTTCATGCACTTCAATTAAGATGTTAAAAACCTGCTCTTTTGTAATAGAGAGACTGACCCTAAAGTAGAAGAAAACTCTAGCAAGGAGTTCCTCCCAGGCACTTGCACATGTACAGGGGTCCAAAGCAAGTGAGCAAGCGAGGAGCTCTCAAGTAATGCCATGTGCATGAAGTAAGTCAGGTAGCTGGGATTTGAGGGCTCTTGAGGTAAACACACATACACACGGCTGCTCTGGGCATAAGGATTGGGTTTCTAAGACTTTCTTCTACGCATTATGCTTATGTATAACTTGGCAGGATGTTTCTAGAGGAGCTAATACTGGGATCAGAAAAAACTCCCTCCCTCCCACATTATTAAACATAATGAACATTTATGCAGTTTCGATATCAGCAGCTGAAGTCATGTTTCATTTTTGGGCATATCTTTTTCCAGGCTCAAAAAGAATGCTGTAATTTAATGCAGGCTGACTGACTCAATTGGTGTTTTTGTATGTCATTTTGGAGACAACATGGTGTAGAGAGGAAGGTGGAGGGAAGGAGGCTGAGGTGGAAAAAGGGAGGGTGGTTGCTCATCTGGTCTTTATTTCCTTTCCCTGTTTCTTAATAGTTCAAGCAAAGGGCCCATTCCAGCTAGAAGCAATGACACTCTTGCTGTGGTATTTCATCTTGGATGAGGACAGGCCACAGCCTGCTCTGTGTGCTAGTGTCCTGGGAGTCTCCACCACTATGCTGCTTTGCGGTGGGGAGGTTAGAGGGGGTGTGGGCCGTCCTTGCAGTGTTTCTGTTACAATGGGAAGAGGGCCCATGCTTTATTGCTTGCATAAAGAATTTCCTAGCTAGAAACCCTATAACAACTGTATAGGTATTTGCCTTACTTTCTGCCATGTGTTTGTTTACTTTTTTTAATGATGGAGATGTCAAACAGTTAATGGAAAATGACATTTCTGACTGCTTTAATGAACCAGGTTGTAGGGAAAACAGAGCATGTATGAAAGAGAAAACATCTGTTAAGCAGAGCCTTTAAAAAAATTGGCTGAAAAGGCAAGGTCAGGGTCACCGGTGGCAGGTCTATAGCAGTGCTTGTTCAAAACCCTTATCTGAGAATTGTTTAACTCGATTCATGCATACTGCTCACTTTTGTAGTAACAAACATTAATTATACTCCCAGAACGTGAGGTATGCTAGTACTGTGTGTACTCCAGATGAAAAATGGAAGCAAAGAGTGATCAAGAATTTCATCTGCAAACCCACAGAAAGAGGCTGTAGTCAAGCCAGAAATTAAGCCCAGTCTCACAGAGGCCCAGTCCAGTGTCCTAACCACAAGATAATATTCTTCTCATGGTATGCACTCCCCTGCTAGATTTTTCTTACTGTAGTTATACCTATTCCTATGCAGGCTGCAGGATGTGCCATGAACCAGGTCTTGAATCTATAAGGATTTAGTGGGTAGTTGAAAGAGATCCTGTCTGTGTCAGAGGAGAAGGAAGGAAGAAGGTTGAGTTCTTCTAGAAACATCCTTTCCCCTTAAACTCATCCTTATCATCTTAACAATATTTCCTTTGCTTTCCAAGAGTTGTTTTGAAGAGATCAAACCTTTACAAGAGCAAAAGCACTTCTAATTCAGGCTAAAAGAAGTCCATCATTACCATGATTCATACACATGAAGGAAACAAGAAAGGAGTGTGTCACTCCAGGGAGTTCAGCAAGCTGCATAAAGTCAAATCACAGCAAAACAAGCCATTTTCTGAATGGTAACATTGCTAAAATTGCATTTCATATTGCATTGTACAATTGCATTGAATTAAAATATGCTCTGCTTTGTCACCTCCTCCCCACCCCATGTATTCTTAGTCTCCCAATGCAATACCTTCCCCTGAATTCCAGCCTTCAGAGAGCAAAATGCTCATCCTTTGGCCACCATCAGAGCACTCAGGACAGAGACTATTCAAGGAAACTTCATAGGAAATTTATATGTTTCCTAAAAATGTCTTTCTTAAAGATACTAAAATACCTGTCGAATAAGGTTGACCTTGCTGTGGACTACAAATTTTTAGAAGAAAAACAGATAGTACTTGGGATAACAGAGATTCATTTGAAAACTAGGCAAAGAAATTAATGTGGTTTTTTGATATATGAATGATGTCAAAGCTTCTAATTGGAATAAAATCAGTATTTATTGTAATTGCCTCATTAACATCATCCAAGTCCTACAAACCAGTCTGCCTCAGAGGAAAAAGTACCTTAGCGTAAATCAGTGGTCTCTCCTGACATTCCTGGACATTAACAGACTGTGTTTCTGATGAATGAGATTCCCACATTGAGGTTTCTTTTTAAGTTTATTGAGGTATTAATGTCTCTCCCAAAGTACTTTCAGCAAGTGTAGCCCAGCAGATATATACCATGGAGGAAAGCCACAACAAGTCCAGACTTGCAAAAGGATAAAGGCACCCAAAGATATAGATAGTCATACAGCAGGATTTTACAAAGCCATTCAAGCAGCAGAGGAAGATACCTCCCATCAGCACCTACAGTCCTCCTTATATTTAATACAGGCCCTTTCTCTACTCCGTTCTGTAAATTCATATTGAAGTTACATCAAGCTGCACTCAGTATGTGATTAAGCTTCAGTGGTTCATGAAGAGCAAGTACTATTTTGCAAATTGCCATGTCTGCCATTAAAGTTCCTATGCAGCTTTCACAAACAGTTCCAATAGTAGAGACAACACTATAACTTTGCGTGCAGTTTGATGTGAAAAAAGCCTCAGATTCTCAACTGAGACATAAACAAAAAAACAGTGCAAGATCTATGGTCACCACATAAATTGGAAAATTCCCTAGTCTAGTCCGAACAGAGTCTTCTTGTGTAGTTTCTTTACCTGGACAGCTAATAAGGAAAGGCATACCATCACAGTACTTATTGGAGACCTGCAGCTGCACTTCAACATAGTAATTCAGTCCAAGTCTTCTCTTCAGGTGGAGACTTCTGCATAAGCACATCTCAGAACAACAATGAAGCAGAAGGCAACATCCCACATTTGGAATGGGTTTTCAAAAGCACCTGCCATTCACTTAGATTTGGTATGACTTCTAGTGA
>JAVSBS010005573.1:10065-25282 GCA_033124195.1 Coracias cyanogaster | reverse complement strand
TTCCTGTCTGTTTTGCATCTAGAAGGATCCCATGACCTATGAGGTGGCAAGGGAGCTACCAGAGCTACTCCATTGCTTTTTAAAGGACAGAAGATCATCATTTGTAGACCGGTCAGCTCCTTGCTAGAGCAGTGCCCTAGCTGTGCCATATTAGTCCTGAGAGAAATCTGAAATCCACATGAAGCCATCTGAGGTGGACCAATTAAACAGGTCAAAAAATATGAGTCTTGACCTCAGCTTGGAAAAGGTAATGCCTGATTATAGCAAGGGTGTGACCCTCACTGCTCCAAAATTCTAACTACTGAAAGAAATGCAACACATCTCCTTATAGTGTGCTACCAGAGGAGAAGGGGGAGGGAGAGAGGAGGAGAGTATTGCCATTGTATGTTTTCAAGCAATGGATGAAGAGGGACAAAAGAGTCCACACATGAGGAAACTATTAAAATGAATACATTCCTAGTTTCTTCATAATTAATTCAACATGGCCAATTTTGTATCAGAGAAGGGAAAAGAAAGATTTCAACCACTTCCTTTTATCTCAAAGCTGCTTGGAATAATATGATCTTGTAACACTGAAAAGAAGTGCCTCATTGCGTCCCAGCAGGCGAGTGTAATTTTAACTCTTCTACATGCCTAATTTGATATGCAAATCCCCATTTTCTCTATGACATACAATACTTAAATTATACAGCAGAGACTCAGGTTCATTTAGGTACTACCCATCCCCACTTTCTAGCTTCACCCCCTTTTTTACTTCGTATTGCATTAAACAATACATTTAAAACTGTTTTCACTACACAATTCCCTAAGTGGATTTTTTTCAGTATGCTTGCTTTGTTTTGCTAGTTAACATTTTGTTGGTTATCTTCATATACATAAGGACCAGAGAGCTATTCTTTCCCTGTTCTTGAAATTGTAGGTTCTGGGTTAGGCTGAGTTATGCAATACATTCACAAGAATATTCATTAGGCAGCTATTTATATGCTCAAGTAATTCCATTGTTCCCAGGGTCCTACAGGAACAAGCATATTAAAGCTATGATTGGCCACAATTGTAGATAGTCGGTTTAGGAGCTCTTTCACAGTCATTCAACAAGCAAAGAGCTGCACGCACAGGTAAAATAAGTCCTTGAAGTACAGTTAACCAAGATAATTACTTGCAGCTTTCCTTAATAGAAGATTTGGGTAGAGTTAGTTGAGCTCTGTGGCTCTGAAAGTCTACCAAACACATTAAACACTTGATCATTGCCTGTTGCCCTGTGTATAACACATGATATAACTGAGCATATAAGCATACTGTTTGAAATTCTAAAACATGGAAAACTGATGTGAACATTCGGAAAAAAAACACTGAGGTTAGAATTGTGAATGCAAGAGGAGTTTTGCCTTCCGTTAAGACTACACTAACAAGATTTATCTAGAGAGAATGTATTTCTGTGCCCTACCCTATGCACACATTTTCATCTCTGAAAATAAATTAACTGAAAGTTTTCTGAGTGTTATTTACTTGATATAATAGCACTTAAATGGTCCAGATGGAGTTCATGGTTCCATTATGCTAGACAAGCTACATCACCATACACAGCCCAAAGTGATTATACCATGCCACCAGAACCACAGAAAAGGAACAGCAAATGGACCTCTCCCCACAATAAATTAAGAGCTGAGGTACAGTCTGATAACATGACCTGACCAAGATCAGACAGGAAACCTGTTAGGGCTACCTACTCCATACAGGTGTTTGAGGTCAAACACCAGTCCCTTCACCACATTACCATTCTTCCCAAATACTTTTCTGTTACACTGCTTGCTTGGGTCAATAGCTTCAAGTCTTTTTTCAGTAAGACAGGGTCCTATGAAAAAAACATAATTTAATACAATGGTTTTCTCAGACTGTATGGTACTGAGCTTTTACATGTTGTCTATCTCTGTGCTAGCTGTGGAGTGATGACTAGGATTTGCAAAGAAGGAGATCCACACTATCAATTTCTCAGACCATTCAGTGTTTAGTATTTAACACATCAGATGGTAACTAATATTTGGTAACTCTGCAAATATTGTGCTTTAAACTGCCTCACAGAAATGAGTATTCTATATCTTTAGCATAAGGATGGTTCTAATAATCAGCTCAACTGATCATTAGGTAGGCATTTTGTAGCAAATAAAAAGACTTTCTTCCAAAAAGCATGGTAAAATCTGCAAAACCAGATTTTTATTTAAATGTCAGAATGTTTACGAAGCCAGCTTCTTGGATTTCTAGACTTTGATCAGCATGTCCATGACAACAATGCTTATTGCTTTAATCATCATCAGGAACCACATGCGTGTTATTAGCAACAAATACTGCCAAACCTGACTGCTGGTTTACCGTTGTGGAAACCAGATCAAAATTTCAGTTAAGATACAATATGTCAACAACACTGATTTTTCAAAGCAAACAAGAGATACATACTCATATATTAAAATGACAAGCAAAATGGGTCTTCTGCCATCTCAAAATTTACCTATAAAAGTTCATTGAAACAGCTTAACCAATATCCTTTCCCAAAGAGTAAGACTTGGGGGAATGAAAATTTTTATAACAGCAGAAATAGGACATTTTTTCAAGCAAAATAAAAAAGACTAATGTTTTTGTGGATTGCACGCTACACAAACTTGCATGTTTTGTTCGATGCTCAGCTCCTAAGAATTGTGTTCTATTATGAGGGTGATGGAGCACTGGAACAGGCTGCCCAGAGAGGTTGTGGAGTCTCCTTCTCTGGAGACTTTCAAAACTTGTCTGAATGCATTCCTATCCAACCTGATCTAGGTGAACCTGCTTTGAAAGGGGGCTTGGACGAGATGATCTCGGAGGTCCCTTCCAACCCCTACCATTCTGTGACACCATTCTATGTTTCTGAACAGAAACCTGCTAGAAAGATATTGACTGCAGAGCCAAGAAAGTAGAAGACTACATTTATATTCAGTAGATGTGCATGTATGAAGATGAAATAAAGAAAGAAGAAATGTGTGTAGGATCAAACTTCTCTGTGCACTTGACCATGAAATTATTGTCCACATAAGGTGACAGTATACTACTAGCAAGAGCACAGTATATGGTGACCTCGAGAGCAGCAAGCAGACATGCAGAGTGCCTAAGCATTCTTATCCAATTGTAATTTTGTTTCTTTGAGAGGTCAGGCATCAGCTCCAGCAAGTCATTGTCCCCTTTTTCCCAGCCCAATGCACTGACAATGAGCAGAAATGCTGTATTACACATACTGCCTTAGAGAAACGGTGCTGAGAGATCCTACCAACTTTATCGGATGCCTGACTGTAATAGTTTCATTATTTGGGACCTCACTACAAAGCCACTTCCTATCTTAACCATGTTTAAAGAGCAGAAGTGGTATGAATGTGATAGAAGGTTTCAGTCCAGAGAACAGCAAACCTGTTTCTATGAATGCAGTGGTGGAAGGTATCCCTGCCTGTGATAGGCAAGTTGGAACTGCATGATCTTTAAGGTCCCTTCCAACCCAAACCATTCTATTATATGATTCTATGATGCTTCCAGTGACAATAAAAGCCATACAGTAGACTCCCCAGTCAGAGGCTGAAGTAGCTTTGTGACAGACAGCCTAAGCCTTGGGACAGACAAGGCCCCTAAGAAAATCCCAGTTAAAGAAAATGCATTCTGGCCTCCTCTGTTAAGCTATACACAGCTTTTCAAGTTTTCTTTATTTTTCAGCCATATCTGAAAAATATGATTTTATTTGTCATAAATCCTTGGGCTGAAATATCCAATACATCTAGAAATTCCACAGTAGTTATTGTTCAGTAAATAAAACAAGTTTTTATTTTGATAATGAAGAGTCTGCTTTCTGACAATTATCCCCCTTTTCCTTTAACTGACCCATATCAAGGAAGAGTTTTCATCATATCACTAATGCACAAATTATTTTAGAGACAAGAAGGCTGCAAAAAAAAAAAAACCCACATTAATTTGGTTTCTGTCTCCCCTAGAACTTCTTCTTATATTGCATGTACTAATTAATGAAGTAGTAACAGTTCCTTTAGATACCTCAGAAGTCTCCAGTGTTACACATCAGCATGTTGTAGACCAGCAACAGACTAAATGCAGCAAGGAAAAATAGACCAGCTATGTTAGACCAGCCTCTTTATTTGTATACGTATTCTGTTGATACTGATTTAAATGCATACAAAAGTCATGAAGGACAAAGAAAAAAGAGCTGGCCAATCTAAGGATTCTTTTCTGTGCTGTCCTGGCGGAAGTGTGCAAGTGTGTCCTCGTTCTGCACACAGAGCTGAAAAAGGTCAGAGGATTTTGGTGAATTTCCCAACACTCTAGAACTTGCTGCAGAGTCAAGACTAGAATGCCAGGACACCTGGTATGCCAAATCAGTCCTAATAGTTTCTTTTTCCTTTCTAATTGAACATTTTGGGTGTGCTTTATCATCATCATCTCATATTCTCAAAACTATGCACATATAGTAGCACAAAATAGGAGTGCTAGTTTTTTTTAACGCCATCTCCTAGTTGTGCTGACTTACAGTTGAGAGTGTCAGATGGCTCACATAGCAAAATACAATTCTGGCTCTCCCACTCCTGCAAACCACTTGGGAGCCAGTCAATGCATCAAGCTGTTTGCTATTAATACTTTTCTGCTTTATTTGATGAAGCATCCTTATAAGCAGACCCTTAGAGAGCTCTAGGAAGGTGATTCACCTACCACTGTCATGCTGACTTCATCTTCCCCCTGTGCTTGTAGGGCTTTCAGCTCTGTAACACAAACTCAGGAGAAGATGAGGGAAAGTGTTAAATAAATTGCTCCTCTATTTCACTGTGAGGGAACACCCTTATTGTTTATAATGAATCTAGGTTTAAGCAGGGCATGTGGAGGGTTTTGTTTTGGTTTTGCTGACTCTGCAAACTGATACTTTGAGAGAATTGTCTAGGGAAAGCAAAGAGTCCTTTATGTGCGTCACCTCCAAGTGATTTGGCAGATTCCTCCATGAGATGCACAATCGAATAGGTTGAGAGAGAACTTGGCTGGCCAGTCACCAGCAGAAACGCTCAACTTTAAAACTTCTTATAACAGCTGGGTTGTGATTTTGGCCAAAAAAAGGGAGAGGATGAAAAATGGAGGCAGCTGGGTGTCAGTGAAAGACAGACTATCAATGTCATTTTCATGGCTGTGCCACAAAAAAACCACTGGCTTCGTACATACGTTGGATTTAGCTAAGGCAAACGCATGCACTGGCTAGGTGATTCTGCAAAGGGTATTTAATTTGTCTTAGCATTTGTCTAGAAGACTGAGGTGATGTATCACTGTCTCATGAATCAGAGGACAAGGTCCTTTTGTCCAGCCAACTGCTAGTGGGCAGGGCAGCCAGCAAGGGCTTTTGCAGGATCCATGCTGCTTCCTGAATTCAAGGCCAGGCAAGTCCCATTCAGCCCCAGCGCTAACACCACCAGTCCAAGACTGGCTTTAGTTTACGCCTGAAGGCAATGACGAGGGAAGGGCTCTGATCTGCCCCAGCTCCCACCCCAGGGGTGCCTCAGGGAAGGAAGGCTCTCTTCTGTAAATCCCCTGCTAATTTCCAAAGTCAAAGCAGCATAAAGAATTCATTGCATAGGCCTAGATCTGGACATTGAGACTTACTTCAAGTAATGGCTAGTTTCTGGTCCTTCTAGAAGAATCTCTCTGGATTGACATTTCCCAAAGGCTTACCTGTCTTGGCTGCATTAAATAATCCTTGACACATTTAAGTGAAGATACATGTATATATGCTCAGTAAAGGAATTGCAGCACCTAAGCGCCAACCAATGTTTATTATTATGCACCATTCAAATCAAGCAGAGGTGGAGAGGGAATAGCAGGTTAATGTTTTAAACAAGGTAAATCTCACATATTGTGAAATAAGAGTCTTTAGGTTACTACCAAAAGACAAAATGTGTCTTCCTCTTTTTCGGCACTTAGATAAGAAAAAGCATTGGTGAAAACAGTTCTCGCCCTCAAGCTAGATGAGCACTGAGACACCTCTGTCACAGACCCACCAGGTGCTGGCTGGTTCTTGGAAATGTTTATGCAATTCAACTATCCTGCTGCTGAAGCTACAGACAAGGAAAAAAAAGGAAAAAACAAATAAACATCTAGCCTCAGACCTCTCAGGCCATTAGTGTATCTCACTCAGGTTTTGCCTTCCACCAAATACTGTCAAATTTCTGTTTTGTTTGGACCTGAAGGGTGGAGGGATTTTGGAAGGTTGCCTTTGCTGCTGTCAGTGCTTCCTAATGATGTTTCTCACTAGAGAAAATGAGCTTGTTTGTTTGAGAATCCAAATTCCCTGTAGGGCACAGTTTGGGAAACTGAAGATATAGGAAGGAAAATAATATCTGTCAGAGCAAAGTATAAACATCCATAAAACAGAATAGTAAAACACCTACAGAGAATGTTGTAGCTTTGCCAGCAAACTAATTAAAGTCACTGACTGAGGAGGGAGCTGTGACAGCTGAATAGTTAAAATAAAAATAAATTAGAAGTTTAGTCTAGCAATTACAACAGAAAATTACCACCGGAATCAGGGCTTCTACATTCTTTTCCTGGTTCTTTTTCCGATTTCCTGAGCAAATTAGAGAGACAAATTTTAAAAGTAGCTTCTAATGTGGAAAGCCTCCATTTCTGATGCCCAGTTGTACACAGAGGACTTAATCAACGAGCATCTTCAGTGCCCTCCTGTGAATTTGTGAGGGCAGAGCATTTCAGGGCATTGGGATCTCTGAAGTCAGCTACCTGACCTACAGTTGTCAGCCTGGTCAAAGTGGCCACCTTTGAAAGTTTCCCATCTGGATTGTGGCTGGCACAACATATTGCTGTGGGAGTCTGATGTTTAAATGCTTTTTATGGCTGGCATAACATATTGCAGTGGGAGTGTTATGTTTAAGTACTGTTTGTAAACATTTACAAGACTTCTCAGACATTCTCTGTCTCCAAAGTCAGCGCTATTACTTTCAGAAATAATGTACTGTGACTTGCATGTTTTTTTGAAAGGACTGCTTCTTAGTGGGGGCAATTAAACTGCATTTCCATGTCTGACTGCCAGAGGAGTTTAAGTAGAGTGCAACTGAAACTGAGAGTCAGAAATAACTTGTCTAATGTTCAATAATATAGCCCCAGTTGAAACTACAAAGCAATCTGTAATGCCTTAGGAGGAGGGGGAACATCTCCCAATCACAGGATCTCTCTGTACACAGGGTTGCTATTCAATTCTATAAGAATTTTTAAATAAAGAGAACATGTGGCTCCTTCCTACACTAACTTGAGTTGTTTCCTCAGAAACAGGGCCAAATCAAGTGTCCAGAATAAGGATATTTCCATAAATTGTAATTTTCCTGTCCTACACTCAATTACAATCTTCCATCCTTATCAAGGAACACTGTATATCAGAGGATTACAGGATTACACTGTGGGTGCCGGCCAGCCCTCATTTTGTCATAGAAGTCAAAATGTTTCTTATTATACCCATGAACATTTTTTTGTGTGCAATACTTCTGTAAATATGTGTCCTAGTGTCAGCTTGATCTTTCTTATGAGCCAAAATATTTGCAGTGTCTTGTCAGATTGAGTGTCATGAAACATGATGCTACTGCATCTGATCTTTTGAAGAATAATAATGGTATGCTGAGGAATAAACATGGAAAATAGAGAATGCTGTTTACTGACACTACAGAGAGAAAAAAAAAACAACCACAAAACCAAGAGTGCAGAGTAGGTCTGGGGTCCCCCTACTCCTCTCCCACCTGCAGTCTGCTGGGAGGAGGGCGCTTAACATTCCTTTCCCTCTTGCTCCCATGCACAACCCTGGAGGTAACACAGCGTACACCGTCTCCGCCAGCCATGGGAGCTCAAGTCTCAGAGCTCCATCCAAGCCCAGGTCTTCTGCCAACCGCCTGCTTCTGCAACCCATGTTTTCACATAGAAAGCAATTTGGATCTACACACTGAGAAATCATACAAGCCCCTGAAACAAAAACAAACCCTTTCCCAGCATGATGGGTCATTTAACTTTTGTAAACTTCATCTGGGAACCTTAAAAACAAACAAACAAACCAACCAACCAACCAACCAAAAAACTTACAGAGGCATGACATAAATAAATGATAAAGAAGCCTTTGATAGGTGATCATGCAATTCTGCCACTATACAGGCGAAGTATCTCCCTCTAGGCAATAATAAACAAAATACAATGACTACATGGGCAGGATTTCAACACCTGCTAGAGACTCTGGGAAATTAGCTTCATCTTTACAGCTATCTTCAGGACAGCTGTATGCAATGCTCTCATCTTCACCTTAACATAATAGTATATTACGTACCTAGCTATAGTTTTGCAAGTACAACGCAGTTTTAGTGTATGTCTTTAGAAAAAAATAAAAATGGTATTTGCATAAGGTGATTGTCTAAGCTTCCCTAGATAAATGTCTTTAGGGGACATTTAACATTTAGACATCACAATATTCCATTGGAGAATCCCTATTCCCTTCAAAATGTAAAAAAATCAGTGAAACCATTTACCAAGAGCAAGAAACCAAATGAAGTTTGTTAACGGTTTCCACCAATCAAAAACATGTCTTTCCTTCATACTCAATCAGGTTGTGCACTCCCATATATAATGCATATCCATATACTAATGAATTGCCAATATTTGTTTAGAGGCGTGCAAAGCTGAATTCTAAAAAGTTTTCTTAATTAAGTTCTAGTGAAGAATAAATAGGGGTCTAGTTAAGAAATACAGTCCTTTACTGCTGGTTCTCCAGATGCTAAATATAATACTAGCAACATGTATGCAGTAGAGATGACCTTATAGTGAAATCAATATTAAAACTATTAATTGCAAAAAAGCACATGTGCACATATCTAAATACTATGTTCTGTGTCACAAGTGTTACAAGCCTGAACTTTGGAATAATTCTTACAGAAGTAACTTTCAGAACTGTTAAACTCTAGCTTCAGCATTAACTCTTCATTTTAGGGGATACAACCTTCATGCTTGCCTCCCCGTATATTTTGTTCAAAGTTTCCTAGTTAAAAAAAACAAAAACAAAAACAACAACAAACCCAACTTAATTTTCTACCACTCCCCCACATCCCTTTTTGGCCGTTCATTGCTACTTTCCTTTGTTTTGTAGGCTCGTCCAAAAGGAGAAGGCCTGACTCCATACCAGGGCAAGAAACGCTGCTTTGGTGAATATAAGTGCCCCAAATGCAAGAGAAAATGGATGAGTGGAAACTCCTGGGCTAACATGGGACAAGAATGTATCAAGTGCCACATTAATGTCTATCCTCACAAACAGGTAGGAGAAGTGCAAACTTGCTAGCATACAGGCTTGGAACTGCGAATGCTCTTGACTTTGTAAAGCATGGGTAAGACTTGAACAGGACTTGATGTGGACTAAAACATGCCATATTATTTTTCCCTCAGATAAGCTGCTGTTCTCAGTCCTGGAAATCTGGACTGGTGTCATCAGAGTTGCAAAATTTGGATTTCGTATCTTTCAGTAAAAATAACTTCAAAACAGAACCTTCACCTGCCTTCATTATAGGTGCAGACTGTAGGGCTTTATAATCTGAGATGGAGTAAAACAAGTTCAGCAGTAGCAATGGACCCATGAGTTCTGATTCTCTTCATATTTACACCAAATGAATATTTCATTCTACTGGTGTCAGTGGAATGTCACATTTCCCATGTGAACTACTTTTTTTTTCCACCTGTTGGTGAATTGGTCGAGGGGCTACATCTATTATAAAGATTACTTGTAAAAGATAACAATACTAAGATGGCTCCTGCCTACAGAATTCCTTGGTTCAGCAAGACAGTCTAATTAGGGGGAGGTTTCTCAGTTTCCATAATACCCAGTGATGCCCAAGCAAAGAACCTTGAGAGAAAGCCTTTTATTAAGCCAAAAGTAGCAGTTCTGCTAGGTTAGCTGTATCTGCCACCCCATTACCCATAGCTCATATGGCACACAGCCTCCCTTCCTGCTTCCTGCAGATTGCTGTTGCATCTATCCCTTGAGGTAATTTCCTGCATTTCCAGCTCACAATGGAAAGACTGACTGTCAGTTCCTGCTTGTATCCCACCAGAACTGGTCACAAGTAGTCAACCAGTTCAGTGGTCTTTACTGAGAGACAGACAACTGCCTGGGCTCATACACCTTGTTTCCCTGACAAACCAGGCTACAAACTGGATGTTAAAGCTGACTTTTCATGCAGAAAGTCACTTTTGACAACACTATGAAAAATAGATTTGTCCATCATGGAAAAGTTTGAGGGGGATTTCACAGTATTGCAGAAAATTGTTGTGGATGGAAAAGATAAGATTTTTTAAAAAGTAGTTTGGAAGGTGTGATTTGCCTTAGGTGTCAGGTTCATCCTACCTGAATCTCAGGTGTCATTCATCCTAGCTGAGTCTAAGCAATA
Organism: Coracias cyanogaster; assembly: GCA_033124195.1. Taxonomy (NCBI): domain Eukaryota; kingdom Metazoa; phylum Chordata; class Aves; order Coraciiformes; family Coraciidae; genus Coracias; species Coracias cyanogaster. The sequence continues at coordinate 14,804 of JAVSBS010005573.1, read as the reverse complement.
AACAGGGCTCTCCATGGGTCAAGTTACCTGCTGCCTACTCAGACTGCTCAAACTATAGACAGGTCATTTGGATGTACTTGCAATAGGTGCAAAGGAAATTCCATCAGGAGCCTTAGGTGTCTCAGTTAAGTGCTTGCAAAATTCCTATAAAAAGTTCTTTCAGTGGGCTCATACAGGATGCTTCATACCATTTCATGAGATTTTGGAGAGGAGGGTATCAAGAAAAAATCCTGAAGGATACTGTGACTTGATTATGATGAGAAGATAGGAATATCCTATGCTCTGAGCAACCTGACCTAGGTAGATGTCCCTACTTGTGTAGGGAGGTTGGACTAGATGACCTCTAGAAGTCCCTTGCAGCCTGAAACATTCTATGATTCTATGATATTGAAATTCATTGCAACAAGCAGGAATAAGAGATACAAATAAGTTTATTAAGCTTTATCCCACACAGGAATATAAAATCAGCTCTATTTCCTACTCTTGTACACGTGCACATAGTCATCTAATTCTAAGGGCAAGCTTTGGCTCTGTCTCTATAGCTACATTGCATTCTAGTATATAGCAAAAATCCTGATTTAGAATTGCTAGCAAAACGAATTGCAGTGAAATATAGTGTTTGAAGCCTGCCATGCTTGTGACAGAAGCCTTGGTTCAAAAACCATGTAGTTCCCTGCAAGATGATCACCCCTTCTTTGTTAGGCGAATTTTTCTACTTTACAATGAACTGTACAGTTCCCTGGGTGAGTCAGTGAATATCTTTGTTTCTGTTGGCTAGTTGAGATGATGTGATCCATTCCCCTTTCTCTGGGCTAATGCCACTCTGATTCTAAACCTGAAAGCAAGAGGTCATCTTCAGAAACTGCAGCTTGCCCTGACAAAACTGTGACTGGAAACCCTACTGCAAGTGAGAAGGCAAGGACTTTTTTTTGGTGAAAGCATATATGGAAGGAAAGCGTGGCCATTTTTCTTTCACTAACTTAGAATGAGACAATCTCAAAGCTTCCAAGGTCTCTGGTTCCTTGTCTCTGTTTAGACAGTTTGTGTAAACAACTGCACCAAAATCCAAGCTGAGCAATGAAGACGTTTATGACATGCATGGAAGTACAGACTTGAGGGTGAGAGAAATTACAAGACCATTGATTTGTAACAGAAGTTGATAAACATTTACCTTGTTCTTCTACATTCTTTCCGTCACTTATGTTACTGTTCAAAGGGTCACAAAAAATGACTCAATAGGTATCCCATCCACAGTATACAAGAGGTATTCTAGACCTCAGAATATGTGTATTTTGTAATAAAGAAAGTTTGCAAGTAGTCCCTTGAGCAGAGTTGCCCTTCATGGTAGGACTAGAGGAGTCTAATCTGCATAGTAGTAGTACCAAAGCCAAAGGCATGCTGTGGCAGAGTTGTGGTCTACAGTGCTTCCATAAGCAGAGCTTGCCTTGAAGCCATATGCATGGTGTTTTCTGAGAAACAATCACAGCATGTGCAGTGCAGGTTTTCACAGCTGACCCCCTTCACTATGTTTCCGTGCCCTAAGGACATCATAACTCAAGGTGCAGAAGAGCTTCGCTCTTATCAAAGTGTTCGTATCCCACCAGTAGGTATTGCAGCTATTTGAAATCAAGACAAGAGTGCATTTCAACTAGGCTTCCAGATAAAACTTGCAGCCAGTCACTAATGCTGTTTCCCAAAATTTGAGCTTACAACCTGAAGTTGAAAGATTTTACGTCCTATCGTTACTGGCTCACCTCTTTCTGCTTCTGTTTCTCCGTGTTACTGTTATCATTCTTTAAGTCTTTTTCATTCTTCCAGAGATTCCCTGTGCTGTTTCTGATTAAACATACCAGGAACAGCCAGACAGTAAAGAAAACAGCATCAGTTCATGCACAGAGCTAACAGGCTGAATGAGGTCAGCACTGCTTCTTGACAGAGTCCAGTGTTTGCTAACCATACATGTTTTTTGTCCAAGCATCCAGCTCCACACCAGACTCTGTGAACATTTATGAACAATTATGTGTGTGGTGTTATTCTGCACCATTTTGGAAAATATGCTCTACCCAGTCACTGGTGCTCTTACACTAATGACTGTATTTTCTAAAAGCACAGTGAAAGTTGAAGTCCAGTATTTCTAGTTTGAGTTAAAATACAAGAAAACTTACTGTGTACATGAGACGGTTTTAGTAGTTTTTTTCTAATTGGCACTGCTACACCATCTTAACATTTTCTGTATATATTTCCTATTTATTCTTTAGATCTTGATTACTTTGTTGGCACCTACTACAGGAGAGTCCTCTTTCACATTTGAGTTCCTATGTACTTCTAGTTTTCAGCAATCACTTCTCACCACCCCTTAGTGCATTAGTGGATGTGAGCTAATTATGTGTGCCTACTACCTCTATTATATGGGATCAGAGTATTTTCACTTACCTGAACCTTCAGTTAACAGATTTTCCAACTTAACTCATCTAAGAGAAGATGCTGCCTCTCCCTAGAAGCCACAAATCTCTTATGCCACTTAACTCCATTCAAGAAAAAGAAATCAATGTCTCTGTTCTGTAGTGTCTCTTCTTTCACTGCTAAGTCATCATACTATGTGATGTGATCATAGTACAAGTAACCCATAAGTGGATTTACTGGTGTTTGGTTTTTTTGTTTGTTTGGCTTTTGGGTGGTTGTTTTTCATTGTTGTTTGTTGCTTTGTGGGGTTTTTTTTCCAATTTAACAACACCCAGATGAACTGGCCAGACAAGACAGTGTTTAGCTCTAGTGAAATAAATAGTCCATCTCTATTTCATCTTCCCTAATGGCTTTCCTCAATCTATGGACTTTTCTGTCCTGTATGGCTTATCCACACTGTCTCACGAGGGATGGTTCATGTCCAAGTACTCCCATGTAACCAGCTCAGGCAATAATATCAGAGTACTGAAGATAATAATCTCCTCTCTGGACAGCTCTGGAGTAGCCATTCAAGCACATATTCTGGGCCTGTGAATTGGTTGTGCAGCTATGCTCAAATCTTGATTTCCTATGCATACCTTTAGTTAGTGGGTCCCTGGAGACGAGAACAGCCACACTTCCCTGACACCTACTCTTTGTTCCTGGAGGCTCATTTCACTCCAGGAAATGATCCTGTGCCAATTTCCCACAAGGAACATCTCAGTTCAGCTCTGTGCTCTTACTCCACATACCCTATCTGTGAGAATAGGCTTTTAATCTCTCTGGGGCAGGAAAAGTCTTCTCAGCAATTTTACAGCTGTGTATATACTTCAGAGGGCTCTGTAAATACAGTTCTAAATCTCTAGTTTTAAGAGAGATGGAGGAGCGTGTATTACAAGTAGTAACATAAGAGCCTGAAAGGAGGCTGCAGCCATTCATTCCCCAGCTCATCCACAGAGCCGGGAATCAGGTGGCTCTTGCACCTGAGCTGCAAAACTGCTCCTCATCCCAAGGAAGCTCTCCCCACATTTGTTTTAATGAATAAATTATATTTCTCCTTTCAGGTTTCCACCATGTCCCTCAAGAGACAAACGTCCCCATGGGAGTGCTAACAGGAATTAACAGGACATGGGGCAAAAATTGGAGACCTATTGAGCTCAAGCCTTACTGAGTAGGAGGCCAAAGAGCTACCCTGACAAAGCTGCTCTGTGGCTATTCAGAAAGTAGTTTCCCGAGTAGTTACTTTAGGTACTCAAAACAAATCTCAGATGGGACTTAAACCTATCTCTTTTTCTACCAAGGAATTTGGATTTTATAAATGTTTTTGCTTCTTCCTTACACTGCTCCAGCAATGGAGCCAGTCTTTATAGCCATTCACCAGCATTCTTGGCACCCTAACAGCCCAGATGCCAAGCTTTGAATTCTCATTTTCTTCCCCTGCCTGCTACAGTGACAACATCTGTGCCTGTGGTTGTTTCCTGGCTGGCGTCTTATCAAGGCTTCTTCTCTGACTTTGTGGCTAACTCCAGTGCTGTTTGTGATGACAGCTGTTGCACTGGTGCAGAACCAGCCATCTGGTGACCGCCTTGTCCTCTTGGACACTATTTTCTTCCAGCTGACAGGAATTTGTTGTTGGACTGGAAATAATTCAGTATGTAAATACATTCTTCATGAATCCAAGCTATTACTTACATGAGCAATGCAGTGGTCCCTTCACAATTCTGGTACCCAGGTGCCTCCACAGCCACCTCTCTTCTCAGTGTGGGGAAGGATGGGCCTGATCACTCAAGCCCAATAGACTTCTTAATGTTTCAGGCCTACAAGTATGGTCTTTTGCCTATTTAGATTTCATTAACCCTGTCCAGCATGGCTATTCTTGTGTGCTCCAGCAGCAAGAATACAGATCACCCCAGACTGCTGCTTCTCTCAACTCTAAAAAGATATTTTCATCTTTTAGCTCATATGGTTATAATTCATTCCTAGCTGGCCTGTCCCAAAGGCATGCTACTGACAGAGGCTGGTTGCTCTGAGCATCATGCCTCTGATCTGCAGCCTTCTTATCACTGCTTCTCAGATCCACAGAAACTGAGGGCCTCCTTTATGCCCCTGCTCCCCCCAGGCAGACAGAAAAACAGAGGCTCTGCTGCTCAAGAATGCACATTGCATTTTGTCCTTTTTCCCCAGTCCATAATGTAATGGTCTAAAAATTGACAAATTCATGATAGCTTGTGTCTTCTAGCTATGGCTCCTTAAGACTGTTAACCTAATAATTATCCTGCTAGCTAGGGTTGCAGAAT